>JAMLFT010005875.1:0-16924 GCA_026544285.1 Pachyrhizus erosus
ATATATTATTACTATTATATAAAAAATTTGGGATGTTACAACTCTTCCCCCTTTAAAGAAATTTCGTTCCCGAAATTTGTACTTCTAAAACAATTGGGGGTATAATTTCCTAATTTTGTCTTCTAGTTCCCAAGTCGCATTTCCTTCATCTGATGGATTCCATAGTACCTTAACTAATTTAATACTCTTATCTTCGAGTTGCTTTACTCTTCGTTCTACGATCTTGACAAGTGAAACATCATAAGTTAGATTTTCCCTATTCATTACATAATCAAGCTCTATCACGTGGTTAAGGTCTAGAATATATTTCCTAAGTTGGGATATGTAGAAAACAATACGTAAATTGGCTAGAGAAGGTGGTAAAGCTATTTGGTAAGCAACTAGGCCAATTCTTTTCAAGAATCTGGTAGGGTCCTATAAATTTGGGTGTTAGTTTTCTAGATTTTAGGGCTCTACCTATGTCGGTTATTGGATTTACTTTTAGGAACACATGTTCTCCTTCCTTAAATTCCAAAGGCATTCTTCTTTTGTCATAATAACGCTTTTGTCGGTCATGAGTAGCCTTAAGCTTGTCTTGAATAGATTTCACTTTCTTTGTGGTCTGTTGTAATATTTCAGGTTCAAGTAATAATGAATCTCCCATCTCAAACCAACATAGAGAAGTTATGTATTTTCTTCCATATAATGTCTCATATTATTAGTTGTAAATTTGGAATGCTAAAGTTGTTGTAACGATATTATTTAATATTGTTATTTGGGAACAATGACTAAAAAAAAAAAAACAAAAACTTCAAAGGATCAAAATAAAAAAATTCTCAAGTACCAAAATTAAAAAGACATTATTTTTAGGGACTAAATTTATATTTAAGTCTTGAAACATTTGAAAATTAAATATTTGGTGTTTGGTTATTATATATAGTGTTTAAATATTTGTTTTTTATTTGATGTATAAAATATTGAGTTTTTTTTATTGTTTTTTATTAGATGTATAGATTTTGACATTACATTATAGTTGAAAAAATGTCATATTTTTTTTTATATTTCCTATAATATTTTTAGTTTTTATTAATGTATTTTAGTTTTTTAGATATTTTTTAAATATGTCTAATTTGGCTCACTGGTTAGCTTGCCAAGTTGCAAAAAAAAGTTGGACAAACCAGAACTACCGATTTTATAGGTCTAATTATTTTACAGGCAACCTTGAAGTGATCCGTTTATTCGCAGATCTGTAGAGATTGGACTCATGAGCACTTTAGCTAGTATATCCAACTCTTGTGGTTATACTCTCTTTTCTTTTTTAGAAATAAAATTTCATGACTGAATATAGGACAAAATTAAAACAATCGCGGAAAAATTCGACAATTTATCGCAATGACTAACATTTCTATCAAATATGTTAGCTTTTAGAATTTGATACATATAGGACAAAATATTATGTCAATATCAAGCTGATTGCTTAATTAGTTAAGAGAAGGCATGATCGATAAAGTGAATCATTATCTTCTACAAGAATGAAAAGCTTATCAAAAAAGATATTTTGATATTACTAAAATCTTGATGCGTGTGTCACTAGCCAAGCTACAATGGCTTTCCTTTTCCCAGAAGTAGAAATACACGTACATTGCAAGTAATATGGTTGCATTAGGACCTTGTGGTTGTGGACATTATGGTATGGGTTATGTCTTTTCTTTCTTACCCAATTATTCAATATATATAATTAAAATTGATGCAGGTTAAACAAATGTTAATGTAATTAATTAAGAGGAAATTTTGGTGTCACCAGATTACCTAATTGAAAAGACTGGATGGTGTATACTTGTTTAAAATACGATTAAAGCTAAAATATGAGTCTTTTTAGTTGAAGAGAAACAAAGTTGAATTTCAGCTATACTCTATACTCAAGCTCGTGATTATTCAACTTGTTTAAAAATCTTGACTACATTTTCATATTCCTTTATGCTTTCAGAAATTTCTGAGACATATTTCTCAAGAATACCGACTTATCTATACATGTTTATTGTAACGTATTAGAGTAATACACATCAGTTCCTCAATTTTCATACTAAAATAACTAGAATACTGTTAGTTTATTTAGTGTTAGTCTGGTTAACTTTTCTTTTCGCCAGCTATAAATAGTTGAAACTTCTCCTATAAACTTGGCTTTTCAGAAATACAAACATTAGTTCTTTCTTTCTTATTTCACTTTTTTCTCTCGAAAATTCTTCTTTCGAGGTATCAGAGCAAGGTGCGAACCCTAATTTTTTTTGTTCAGCTACAGTTCAAGTCCAACAAGTGTGATCCATCTTGGTTCATATATTCTCAACACTCCATTATGGTCTATGTCTTGGTTTATGTGGATGATATCATAGTAACAGGAAATGATTCATCCTTCATTCAGCAGTTCATCTCTAAGCTGAATTCTATATTCTCTCTTAAAGAACTGGGTGATTTGGATTATATCTTAGGTATTGAAGTAAGACCTCAACTTGATGGGTCTCTATTCTTGACTCAAAGTAAGTAGTATATTAGAGATATTCATTCCAAGACTAATATGACAAAAACAAAATCTTTCTCTCCTCCAATGGTTGCTAGTTGTAAACTATCTAAAGAGGGTTCTCTTCCCTTGCAGGATTCCACTCTTTATCGCTCTATTTTTGGTGCTCTACAATATGTTACAATTACACGTCCAGAGATCAGTTTCTCAGTTAAAAAAGTGTCAGTTTATGTCTAATCCACTTGAAAGTCATTGAACTACAGTGAAACGCATCCTGTGTTATCTTAGAGGCACTATTTCTTGGGGTCTTCACTTTCATCCTACTCTTCTTGACTCACCTCTGCCTCTTGTTACTTATTGTGATGCTAATTGGGCCTCTGATATGGATGACAAATATTCTACACCTGGTGCTTGTGTTTTTCTTGGCCCTATTCTCATTTTATGGTGGTGTAAGAAACAAACAGTTGTCACTCGCTCCAAAACTAAGGCTGAATATAGAAGCTTGGCTCTTGCTACAACAAAAGTTCTCTAGATTCAAACCTTGTTGTATGAACTTAGTGTTAAACATATTGTTCCTCGGATTCTCTGTTATAATTTGAGTACAGTTGCTCTTGCGCACGGTTTTGTTCTCCATGCTCGAACAAAGCACGTGGAGTTAGATTTATTTTTTGTTCGTGAAAAGGTTCTTAATCAACAGCTACATGTTCAACATGTCCCAGCATCTGATCAATAAGCAGATATTTTGACCAAGGCTCTACCTCATACTATTTTTTCTGGTCTTAGAATCAAGCTTAAAGTGAGTGACTGTTTTGAGTCACTCCCCTTTGAGGTAGGGGGTATTAGAGTAATAAAGATTAGTTTCTCAATTGTTATTGTAAAATAGCTATAATACTGTTAGTTTGTTTAGTGGTAGTTAGTTAGTCTAGTTAGCTTTTTTTTAGTTAGTTATAAATAATTGAAGCTTTTCTTGTAAACTTGGCTTTTAAGAAATACAAACATTAGTTCCTTCTTCTTCTTTTTTTTTTTTTTTCACTTTTCTCACTCAAAAATTCTTCTTTCATAACCCAACAAGAAGTGTAGTAGTAGAGAAAAATCTACTGTTCTAATAGAATTACACTTATATAAACATTTATCAGCATATAGAAGCATCTTTTGATCTTTAACAAGGTTAGTTCCATATAACATATTTGATAATTGTCATTTGTATTTGCAAATTCGTAGTATTTAGATACAATTATTTAATATCTCTTATGTTTTGGGTCTTAGTTGTACTCAATTTTTTTATAAAACTAGAAAAATAAAGTTTTCATAATAAAATTTTAGTTTTCTTTATTTTCGTTCTTGATCCCTTTTGTTTTTAATGTTTTTAATGAAAGATGTTGAAGAACCAATAAGGAGAAAATCAAAGGAACAAAATGTTAGTGAAGCTAGCTTAAGCGAGGCCAATTAGGCTCGCTTAAGTGAGACCTTGTTGAAAACAAAGATTTGGTTATGTACTCACTTAAGTGCGACCTCTTAGCTCGCTTAAGTATGACCTCTTAGCTCGCTTAAGCAACCATGTTGTAAAGTCTAAATAGCCTCTACCCTCGCTTAAGTGATAGTGCTTTGGAAAGTATCATTTGCCTCTAACCTTGTTTAAGCGAAACCACTTAAGGTTGTTTGAGCGAGTCTCTGCAACTAACATGAAAATCCCAAGTTTGAAGGCCTAAAGGTATAAAAAGAAACCTATAGCATAGAGAATGAATTACAAGTCTTTGTACTGGAAAGACTAGGTTAGAGAAAATTGGTTGCAACTTCTATGCTTGAGGAATCTTTTCCAACAATCTCTTCATCTCTTCCTTTCCCTTAGCTATGAGTAGCTAAGTCATTCTTCATAGGATTTAATGTAATCTTTTCCAATTTCATGTAATTACTCTTTTTTTATTCAATAAAGGATTATTATTGTTCTTTTTTTATACGTAATGCTTGTTTTTTGTTGATCATCTAATTGCATGATTTTACATGTTTGATTATAATTAGGAAATTCAATTGAATTACAGACTGAAGAAGGACAACCAATAATTTTTATGCCTAAAGATAGGATAAAAATGACTAATCACTATTAAACCTTAATCTTAATATTGGTCACTTAGCTATGTGAATCAAAGAATTGGTGACAGAGTCAATAGACTTAGGTTCTTTAGCTTAAGAAATTAATGTTGGAATAATTTTGTTGGTTAATCATAATAATTACTTAATTAAATATAATTGTTATGCTTGCATGAAAGGACAATTTGATGAAATTAAACCTCGATAGTCTCGTTTCATATGTGAGAACCACCTATCGCCTACCACTTGTTTGATCAAAACACAACCCATTTTTCTTTTTTGCAATTTAATCGCTTGCACTATTTACAACCATTTCTTAAACTCATTTTTGTAGTCTACCTAAATTCTTGTAAATACCTAAGTATTTAACAATCCCTACAAAGACGATACTTTATTTATACTTTATTATTTGTACGATTTGGAACATTTTTTAGAAGCTCAACAATCTCAATAGACATAATTTAAACAATTTATTTTAAGTTCGTTATTTTTTATTATTTAGTTTTCATAATGTCACATCATATATAAACAACTCATACATATTTTATTCTAGTGTTATAATTTTAAACAACTCTTAAATGACTTATATTTTTATATATTTTATTTACACTTATTTTATTTTAATTAAAATTTTATTTTGATTGTTTTAATTAATACAAAAAGTTTTTTTTAATCATAAACCATTGTTTCTTATAAAAGCAATGGAACTTAATTTTAAGTAACTCAATATGACACATAGATCTCCTCCAATAGTAACAAAAACTAAGTAATGATATTTAACATAAGCTTGTTAAGTAACAAATGTTGGAAATGCTCTTATATATAAGAGAATTAACCAATTTTTACACTAATTAAAAAATTTAATTAATACTCTCTATAATGTTTATCATAAGGTTTGATTAACTAATTAATAAAATTAAGAAATATAGTTAATTTAATTAAGAACATTAAATTTTTCTTAAATTAGTTTTTCCAAAATTATTCCTTGAATAAAACTAATAAATATTGAATAAATTATATTGTTTTCATTATTGCATCATTCTAAATTTTTTTTAATTAAGAGTATTTTGACAAAAAATTAATGTAAGATACATTTTATATTAAACATTGTAAAATAAATCAAATTACACTTTTAATTTGGATTTTATAACAAGGATCAAAGAGTATCACTTAGCTTTACTAATCAGATTTAACAAGTAAACTTCTTTACTAATCACATTTAAAAATACATTGTTTATCAAAAATAGATTAATAATCAAAATTTTAAAAATATAAACTTATGAAATACATCTTCATATACTTAGAAGAAATTTTTTGAAACATTTAATTTTCTACTCAAAATAAAGGGATAAATGGTATTTCAATGTCATGCATTCATTATGTACGCCTAATCTTTATATATATATATATATAAGAGTTTTTGAACACTTAATTTCTTGTGAAAGGTTAGAAAACACATTAGAAGAGAAGTTGAATAGTGTGTGTGATTTTTTAATCTTTTCATAAACCTTTTTAAGAAGACATATGAAAGGATGAAAAATAGTTTTCCCAATCAAGACATATAAAATATGATGGATAAACACAATACCAAAATATTTTATACTCGTTTCTCCAACTCTTGAGCTATGTCCAATTCTTCCTCAACACAAGAGGTTCTATTAATCAAAACTTGATGACAAACTGAATAGTGAATCCGTCATTCCTAGCTATACACAAGTATTATCTAAACCACTTTTTGACTTTCCATCCTAAGTATTTTTTTACTATCATTCTTACTATAACACTTAATCACCTGATTAAGGTATCTCAAGTAATTTTTACACTAAGTCATCCTAGCTTTCACAGATCTTTACAAGATACAATAATTCACAACATGACAATATGAAAGTTTAACGCAGATTACAACTTAGCAGAGTAAAGGATATGAAAGACTTACAAAGAAAAATCTCAAGAAGAGATTTAAGAATACAAGATATATGAGAGCTTACGATAAATTTATTTTAATGTTCGTATTTTACTAGCTTCTTCAAAGTATTCATGCATTGGTAATTATAGCAGAGATGAAAGATATTCGTTGTGATTCAATGTTCTTCTTTTTCTTCTTATTTTGTTGTGCATTAAATGCATGACTCTTCTTCACATCATCGTATTGTAGGATTCAACTATTTCCAGAGGAGAAAGGATATACTTGTTTGTAGTCTTTTCTTTTATTACTTTTTGAGCTTTGGCATATCAACTTCTCTTTTGAACATTCCTACTTCAATCTTTTATTTGATGACAAACTTTAGAACTCGAGAGTCTTTTTGATTTGGAAGTTTGTTTATCTTCATCATGTCTGTTATTTTTTGTTAAATGTTTATTTGAATTTAAACATTAGAAAAATAATAAGCATAGAACCAAAAGTAAATTGTAATTATAATTATCCTGAGCAATAAAAAATGTGTAACATTGGTTCATACTGAAAAATGTGTAAGTAGAAAATAAGTCTGATGTTACTTTAGGACGTATGTTGATTTATGACGTATTTTCATATCATATGTTTAAGACATATAGTTTTGTAAAAACATGTTGGACGTATATTAAATGATGATATCATTTGGACATATCCTATTTTTTTTTAGTGCTTAGGATGCTCAACATTTTGCTTATGTTTTATGGTCTAAGTTAACGAATTACTACTTGCCATTATTTATGATGTGTTTTTGTTAGCATACTTATCAAACCATTAATAACCATCAAATTATAATATTATTTTGTTATTATCAAAATCATAGTTTTTTAGAAATATGACGCTCATCCATGTCTTTAGTTCTAAAAATCTTCCCTTTTTTATAATGACAAACAATATTGTAATTTGACTTTAAAAACCAAATATCTCAGACTCAATATGACTTTAAGAGCAAATATATCAAAGTAAAATAATATGATGATATGATATTAAATTCTCACTAAGTCTAATATACATGTTTGTGTAGAAAAAGAAAAGTAAACATATCAAAGCAATAACTACTAGAGTTAAAAAAGAACGACAAGCAAATATGTAGTAAAAATGTTCTTATCTCATTCACTAATACGATTTTATAAGAAATGTACTCCCTATGAGTCTAATATTATACTTCTTCTATTTATCCCCCTTTTGGCATCATAAAAATGGTATGGTTAACAAAAAGTAGACCACTATAGTCACTTTCGATAGGGTGATCAGGTTTGTTGAGGAGGTTATTGTTGAGGTTGTTGATGATGTACTTAAGGCACCAATTGTTGAAGCAAGGCAAAGATTGGAGTCAGAAATGTTTTGATATTTTTATCTAACAAAAAATCATTAGTCTTGACCTATTTATTTAGCATGTCAACAAACTTAGCATCCTATTTGTCCATATGAGCTTAGGTATTGTTATTTATGATGTTTTCCACTTGTGCAATAGAGAGCAAAGATGAAGGAATAAATGCATCAAGTGTAGATATGTGTTAAGCAATAGTCATGGAAATTTCAACATGTGGAGGAGGAGGTGTGTTTGGATATGGTTCTAAAGGCTTGTGAACATTTATTCGATTAGGATAGTAAATAGGAGTTGCAAGAAGTGGTGGAAACCTTTCTTCAATAGTTGCAAACTCTATTTGCTCAAATGCTAAAAATGGCATATGTGATTTCATATTCTAGTCCAAGTAAGGAGTTGTCTTCATTCACTAAGAATCCACAAACTATATAAAAAAAGTGATAGGTGTGAACTAGACGCACAACCTATGAATTTTCTTCAGCTATTGGAAGCTCCTCATTTTCCTCAAAGGACAAGCTAGAAGTGGACATACGCTTGACAAATTCATACAAGTGTTGTTGACGAAACTTGCATCCTTCATCCTTACTGAAGTTTTATGTAAGTTGTCTTTGCATATATATTTGTTGGAAATGAGTTATAAGCTTTTCAAGTTCAATATTCATTTTTTCCAATATCTCAAATTTAAGTGACTTCTCATTCTTCTTTTTGTTTAGGTCTATAATAAGTAATCTTGGGAAAACTATATCAGGGTAGATATTTACCACAATTGATTTTTAATGTAAAAACTTAGAGGATAGGTAGTGGCTTGATTATTGATCAAGGTTTGAGCATTGATGTTACCTATCATATTCACATCAAGAATAAAAGGAAAGAATCTAGTTGTTCTTAGATGTAATGGACGAAACCTGAGAGTCTTGTCATGAATGACAAGTTCTTGTTTTAAGAAGGTTGGTTCGTTCAATTCTACTGATTGCTTCTTCATTTGAGCTTTCTGTTGCTTTGTGATATGCTTTTTCTATGCTACCACAATGAATTCCTCATTTATTGCTTGTTTTTTCTTGGCTTCTTCCTTTAGAGTCAACATAATTAAGTGTTGAATGACTTTAGGATGTTGTTTATATACTAGTGCCCTTATAATATTTGGATACATCTTCTTTTGGAAGCAATAGACGTATCACTAATTGATGATGACTCCTTTAGGTAGGACAAAGAATGTTTTAGACTGAAATCATAATCTCATATTGTTCCCACTCAAGAGCTAAAGATTCTTCAATAATATAGGCAGGTAAGTCCATTAGTGGATGGCCTGGGCTCTCTTCTTGTTGTAGTAAAAATTAGGCATTTTCCTTAACAAAGAGAATAGGTCATTTATTTTTGACATCCTCCTATCTCTCAACTTTTACAACACAAATTGAAGCTAAAGAAAGGTTGATTCTTGATGCAGGTTTGTTATTGATGATGGTGATGGGTTTAACAATGATAATTTTGTCTTTAGAAGGTTCCTTAACAACCTTATCGATGGTTACATCATGGGGACCAAGACTTGGGGTAGGCGAAGGTACAAAGCCATGTTGGCCATGTAGTATAAGGTTGGGGACATGTGTACTATTTGGAGGTGAATACTATTTAGGAAGCTCAAAGTCATGACATCCAACGAGAATAATCTTGTCAGTTTTGTCTTTCTTGTTGAACATGACATTCTCTACTTCATTTGTTACCAATGTTCCAACTAGTATAATGGTGAAAGAATTTTCTCTATTGAACTCCAACAAATATTGGTGTAGATTTACGTTTTGTTTGGGCTAATGTTTGGTCTTGTGGTTGGGCTTGTGTTTGGGGTTCTAGTTGTGGTGTTTAGGCTTATGTTTCTAATGGCGGTTGTGTTTGTGTTTGAGGTTAGGCAAGTTGTCTAATGGATATTTTAGGATGTTGGTGGGTTGGTGGTTGAGAGGGTACCTGCATCAATTTCACCATATCACCAAGACTTATGTTAGGTTGAGACTTATCAACAGTGTGGTTGATACGTCTAGTCTTTTAGGCATGTCCTATTAGTATCCTATCTTCATTAATAGCCTCAAAGTCAGATTCATCCTAAAGTATTATCTTCCTCTTCACTCTCCTGGATGTTTGTGGTGGTGCATTCGTCTTGACACGCTTAGTTGTCTACGTGTCATCCACAAGATTGGACATAGGTTGTTTGGTCTTTTGTGTTGACCTAGTTTTGGGGCGAGTTGTCTTGCCTTGATCTATCTTTTCCAATCTTCCTAGATCGAAGAAGTTGAAAACTTCTTCCTCTACCATATGATTTTGGAATAGTTTTCTCTTTGTGTTTTGATTGTTGCTACTGTTGTGGCTCCTCCATACAATCTTCAGATACGTCCTTTAGGTTCAACCCAAGACTCATTCATCCCAATTGGACTTTTCAAATAGTAGTTATCTTACCTTCACCCGCTTATTGAGGTAGGCTTGTTGTTGCTTTGTAGGAAAAGAATAAAATGCATTATACATACCATGATCTCAAAGGATCTTGTTCACCAAGGCAATATATGTGATATTTTTGCTTACTCCTTATCCCTTCATGTTCCTAAAGTGGTCCATATAGATGGTGTGTGGGAGATTAAATGGTAGTCCTTCTAATATATGAAACAACACAAACACGTGGATATGAATAAGCACGTCTTTTGAGCCAACTTTGTGAAGAATAACTTTATTCAAAATCTATTTAAAGACTTTTCCTTCTCGGTAAGGTTTACATAGTTCATCCGGTCCTAGTATTTATTGCCCATAAGTACCTTCTCTATAAGGTGCATCCCACCTAGATTTGATGCTTGCACCAATTTGTTCACATCCAATAGTAGTTGCCATGGTGCTAGGGTCAATAAAGGTTTCCTTTCCCATGAATTCTCCTCTTATTTCTCCTTTGCTAGAGATCTTGACAGTCTTCTAGAAAGCACAAATGAGTTCAAGGAAAATGACTTCCTTCAAATTGAAGTAGCCAAGGATACCATAACTAGTGATCCTCTCCTTGATGCTTAACCCAATCTTCTTAAGAAAATTAATGTTGAAGGAGTACTCAACATTGATTATTGCATTGTTCATGTTAATAGGACTTATGGTGTGGCTAGCAAGAGCTTCATCCATGTGTTGTTGAGCTACCATTTCTAAGTCTTAGAGATTTTTAATAGCAAGATTTTTTTCAAAAGTTAGGGGATTTGATAGCAAGAGCAAGTAAACAAGACTCTCTATGTTTCCAAAAGGTATTTATATGGTTAGGTTTTTAGAAATCGAAGAAGTTTTGGGTCGAATTTGAAAAAAGGAGAGAGAAGGAGTGTTTGTTGCACAATAAATATGGCATGATGAGTTGTGGTTCAGGTGGTTTTGGGTAATTGTGCTCGAAGTGACTAATGTAAGTGACTCAACTTAGTGTAGACTTAAATTTCAAATCATTGTTAGTTAATATAGAAAAATTATTTATTTTATGCATATTAATGCTCATAAACACTACATAGAAAAACATGTGACTCCACATGTTAGACATTTACTTGTTGTAGATGCATGTAGGATGTAAGTGTATTTAGGACGTCTAGTTCATTAGACACTTGTATCTTAGACTAAAGTATATTAACATTCACTATTCTATTATATCCATTCCAAGTCCTTTCTTAGAAGAACGAGTCTATCTTCACCAAGTGGTTTGTAAATGTATCAACAAGCTAATTTTTAGTGGTTAAAAATTGTAAATCCATTATCTCTTTCTAAATATGATCTTGAATAAAATGATGTTTCATCTCAATATGCTTAGCTCAAGAGTGCATTATGAGATTTTTTGAAAGATTAATAACAACAGTATTATCATAAAAAATAAGAATTATACTCCCAAATATATTGTACTCCTTAAGTTGATGCTTGATTCACAAAATTTATTAGCAACATGTTGTAGCTAAGATGTATTCTACATCTATTGTTGAGAGAGCTATTATTCCTTGCCTTTTGGATCCAAGAGACTATGTTTTCTTTCAATTTGATCTCCAACATAGTTAACACCACAGAATCCTATTAATTTCTTTGTATCATTTCTCCTAAAGCAAAGAGCAATATTAGTAATGTAGGTATAAAAAATACTTTAACTATTGTTAAATGTACTTTTCTTAGATTAGATTGAAATCTAACATATAGACATACACTGAACATAATGTCTGGTCTAGATGTTGTGATGTAGTGAAAAGATCCTATCATTCAACTACTGGCAACAAAGAGAGAATATACTTGTAATTTGTCTTTTCTTCTTTTTGATTTTTGAACTTTGGCAGGTCATTCCTACTTCCATTTTTCTTTGATGATACACTTTAGAGCTCGAGAGTCCTTTTGATCTAGAAGTTTATTTTTTCTTCTTCTTGTTTTATTGTACATTAAATACATGACTCTTTTTCACATCTTAGTACATTAAATATTTGTCCTTTGTTTTTTTTCTCTTTTTGCTTTCTAAACTTTTGTAGGTCAACAACTTTTCTAAATACTCATACTTCAATGTTTTCTTTGATGAAAAACTTTAAAGGTCGAAAGTCCTTTTGATATAGAAGTTTGCTTACCTTCATCATGTTTTTTTCTTTTTCATTAAATGTTCATTTGAATTTAAACACTAGAAAAGAAATAGGGATAAAAACAGAAGTAAATTATGGTTACAATTATCCTAAGCAATCGAAAACGTGTAATATTGGTTATGACATAACAAATGTGTAAGTAGAAAATAAGTCTAATGTTACTTTAAGACATGTTTTTAAATCATAAGTCTAAGACATATATAGTTTTTGTAAAAACATGTTGAACGTATACTCAATAAAGATATCATTTGGATGTATCTAGCGTCTTTTAGCACTTAGAATACTTAACATTTTTGCTTATATTTTATGCGTTTGAGTTAAGAAATTACTACTTTTCTATTGTTTAGGACGTATTCTCGTCAATATATTTATCAAATCATTAGTAATTATCAAATCATTAGTAATTATCAAATTATAATATTCTTTTGTTATCATCAAAACTATAGATTTTTAAGAATTTGACATTCAACCACATCTTTGGTTCTAACATCTTACTCAAAATAAGAATATAAATAGTATTCAAATGTAATACCTGTTCAAAATAATGTATAAATGATATACCAATATAATACATTTCTTACGTGTAATCTTTATTTATATATTATATAAAATAGAGTTGCTAACTCTAATTATTTATACATGTGTCACATCCTGGTGTAAGTTTTTTCCTTTTCTTTTCTTCCTTATTTTACTATCATTAATGATAATTAATTATAATTATCATAATCTTTTTATATATAAGAAATTTATATTATTTTTATTTTTATTTGAATAGAATTATTAAATCAAAAATTATTTTTATTAAAGTAATTTTTAAAATTTACTTTATTAATTAATTTGATTATTTATCTATCTATATATTATGTAAAATACAATTGCTAACTAAAATTGTTTGTACAGTGACATAATATAGTGTATTTTTTTCTCCCATATATAAATTATTTCCTTAAATAAATTTTATATTAAAATATTTCTGAAGATAATTTTTCAATTAAAATTTAAAGTATTCATCCATTTTTTATTTGTATAACTAAATGAAAATTCTATATTTAAAGTTTTTATTTATTATTATATTGTGATAATTATTTATGTTTTAAATTGAATTATTTTCATAAATAAAGTCTATTTTAAATTGTGATTTAAATATTAAAGATATAAAAAATGTTATTGGATGAAATGAGAGTTCAAAAATGGAGGAAAAAATATATGTGTGATGTAGATATGAGTTTAAAGAGATAATACATAATAAATATTTTTAAATATAAACAAATTTTTTATACTTTTCATAATGAAAAAAAATCTATATACATTTATAAAGTTATTGTAAAAAAAAAATTCTTTTGTCTAAACCAAAGTGATGACACTTTATTTCATGTTTATTACATTTAATACAATTTTGTATTTTTTTAAGCAACTAAAAATTAATTGAAGATTTTATTATTAATTAATTAATTTTTACCAATTAGGTTATATTTACAATAGAAAACCAAAATCAATTTTTATTTTTCATGAATTTAGATTTTATTTTTATATTAATATTTATTGCAAATAATTAATAATTAAATTATAAAGAAATAAATAAATATCGAAAAGTAAATTTTTGCCTCAAAACACATTAACGATGAGTTATTAAAAGAAGTATACTTTATTTTAATTCTTATATTTTCTATAATTTATTATTTTATTAATTTTACTTTCAATATAAATATATATTTTATAATATATCCTCATGAGAATTCATTAAATGTTCTTTTTACCAAAGAAAAAATATTTTTTTTTTACATAATCTAGTTAGATTTAATGATATAGTAATATTTTTTGAAGGTAAGTATTACATGATAGTATATTAAAATATTAAAATTCATTTTCACATTTATTTTTATTTTTAACAAAAAATTAAATTTCCACTTAAATTTGATTTATTGTTTTATTGATTTTTTTACTCATTGTGATAGTAATTTTCATTGTGATAGTAATTTTAATATAAAATCGTGTAAATAAAATTTTAATTAAAGTCTATATTTAAACTGACTTAGATATTTCATTTTATTTAGATATTATATTTTAATTATTTTAAAATAAAATACATAATTTAAATCTTTATATATTTGTATATAGAAAAGAAGAGTTATGACCATTTTCATCCAAAATTGGGGTAAATAAGCAAATTTTAAACTATTGCATTTAATTGGTTTTATTTGATTTTTTAAATATTATTATAATTTTTAAATTTCAAATAAAAATTTTATTTTCAGTTTGAGCATTAAATGTATTATTTTGTTGACTTATTTAACAAAAACTTTTTCATTTGATAAAATGTAATAATAGAAAAGTTTTTTTTTTCATTTACACCTTAATTTCTGAATAAATAAAAACATCATAAAGAATTATACTATACAATAAAGCAATTTGATTTTCTCTTTTATTAAAATAAAGTAAAGTTATATATTTTTTAATAATGAGTATGTTTATACATTATATTTGTTTAAAAGTTGGTCTAAATTCTTTTAAAAAAATTATTTTATTTATTACTAATAAATTGATAAATATTATTTTATTATAAAATATTTAAATTGAATCATAGTTATCTCATTAATAATATAAAAATATTATGATAATATTTATAAAAGTATAAACATAAAACATTGTGATATAGTTAATGAGTTATTTAAAAAATTGAATCAATTGTCATTAGGTGTCCTTTTATCTAAAAAAATATAATTTCTCTTCATCATTTTAATTTTTTATATTTACCATTAAATGAAGATAATAATTATTTTATTTTAATTATTTTAAGTCAATAATTTAAACAGGATAAAATTATTTGAAGTACATTACTCTGAACATATAAAAAAATTATCATATTAAAAAATGTTAAAGATTAAAAGTTTTATGAAAATTTTACATGAAAAAAGGTTAGATTTTACAATTAGATTTGTATGTTCTATAAATATTACTCTTTTAAAAATTGCTTAAATTTCTTACTCAAGTTTTAATTTAAAAATTATCATAGAAAATTTATGTGGTGAACTTGAGTTATTTTATATCAAATAAACTTATTGTAAATTTGTAATATCTATTGAAATTTTTTAAATATAATTTAAATTATTATCACTTAATTTTTACATATATAATATAAAAAATTTAATATACTTTTTTAGGATCAATTTGTTAAATTATGATCTTTTTAAAATATACAAGTTATAACAAATATTTTTAACATATAAAATATTTAATATGTTTTTTGTATATATATATATATATAATTATTTCACTTTACTCTAAAAAAACAATTCATGCATCACACAAATTCATGCTCTAATTAATCCTTAAATAAAATTAATAAATATGAATGCATTATATTTTTTTTATTATTGTGTCATCCTAAAAAAAAATTTCAATGAATATTTTTGAAAAAAAAATAATTAATATAAAAAACATTTTATCTTAGATCTTATAGAATAAATCTAACAACACTTTTAATTTAAACTTTATAATAAGGATAGAAGAGAATATCATTTAGTTTTAATAATCACATTTGAAAAGTAATCTTTTTTCTTAAGGTGTCTTTTTTCCAAATAAGATAAAAGTAATTAAAATTTATTTATATTTAAGTTTACTAAATTATTTTTTATTATTTATTAAAGTTAGAATATATATATATATATTATAAAATAAAATAGAAAAATCAAAGGGAAAAATGAATTGGAAGAAAAGGGAGAGCTTTTTGGACAACCGTTTAATACCGTGTAATTTATGATTCAAAGTAGTATGAAGTAGAAAAGATTTGGAAAGATAGAGAAACCTCTATACTATAACAACAACATTCCAATACTTTTTCTAAATCAAAATTGCATGTGGCATGCTATGATTTACTTTATGATGATTCGTCCATAAAATATATGTCCCATCAAACCCATTATTAACATGCGATTAGAAACACGAGAGTATTGACATTGGAACATGGAAAACAGTATAATAAGTGAAACACCGCCCCATCCATGTCTTCTTCCTTTGTCACCTCCAATTATCATGGCGGTTTGGAGAAAGTGAAGAAAACAGATAAATAATACTATTATTATTCGATTTGAAAGTCAAAGTTATCTAAAGAAAAAAGATACTAATAATTATGCAGATAGACATGACCAACTCTGTTTTTGAGGCATCTGTGATGACGGTGTTCCATGGTAATGTCGTTAGTGCTGTGGTGCATATGATTATACAAAAACTTTACAGGTACTAACTATCTCTTGCGTTTTTCATTGGGATATCTGGGTCTGTTAAATAGTATAAAATCTAGTCTTCATTTTGGGTTTATGTTTGCCAAGTTATACCTCAGTTATACAAATTAATTACAACATTTTCAATAGCTACAGATTACATTTATGGTGGATTTTTGTTTTTAGTTTTTAAATATCAATTTTTGTTTTAAATTTTAAGTTTCAGTTATTTTATTTTTAATT
>JAMLFT010005876.1:0-16924 GCA_026544285.1 Pachyrhizus erosus
TTTAAAACAACAATATTTATTAAAAGATAAAATTAAAAAAAATATTTTAATATCTTATAAAAACATCAACAATTTTGATACATTTTTTAAATACTAAATTTGTAATTATTTAAGGACAAAGAAACTAATCATTCTGGGAGGAGGAGTACAGTTTAATCTAAATTTTCTTAATTTCAGTGTTGTGACTTATGAATACAAATAGTAGGAGGCATCAATTTACGTGGGATTGATTTGTGTGGCTGCCACTTAGTCATGGGATTGAGACATGGAAATTGGAAGGGTAAAATGGGAATATGATAAACCAGTCAACATACTTCCATTAAGTGAGCTAATGTTTATCATAGAAAAACTGTGAAACAAAGAAAAAGAGATGAAAGACTGAGTTGAAAAGAAATACAAAAAAATAAAAAAGGAGTAAATAATTGAATTTATTAATTAATGCAATCTCATTTAATAAAATTATAAAAAAAAAATATTTGATCCTTATGAAATTGTTAGACATTTTTTTGAGAACATTGATTGGCAGCTTTATAAAGGACAGTGGACAACTAGCTATCCCAATACATGAATGGGTTATAGTTAATTTATAAAGGTATCCCAAGTACGTTGTATCATAATTTTTGCTTTGACTCATTCTTAACCAACTAAACCATATCCCAATATCCCTTTTTCTTTCTTTTTTTCCTTTCACATATGTCTCCTTCGATGAGAAGGCCCCTTATCTAAAAGCAAGGCCAAAATCAACTTTCTGTTTGTTATTATACCATTAACAAATTATTTTAGCTATAGCGCTAACATTTGACTTTTTATGCTTTTTTTTTTTTTCATGCTAAAAACATACAACTTTACTTTCACAAGACTGGCTCATAAATCAATAAGAAAAATGCCTCAATTTCTTTAATTAGAGTGTTTTAAAAAATAGAGTATCTAAAACTGATTGTTCATCTATAAATGTGAGCCACACAAACTATAATATTAAAATATAATTAGAATTGAAATAAATATACTAACAGTGTAAACACTTATAGCCATTTAATCATAGATTGATCTATAATTATAAATTATTGATTTTTATAATGACTATTTTAAAATTCATATCCACAATGATGTCTTAATTAATTAAAAAATTAAGTTCATAATTAAAGTGAAAGGTAATGATAACTCATAAACCTAGAAAATTTAGTTTTCATATATTATTAGTATAATTTATTTTACATCATCCACCAATTAAAATTTTCTCTAACTATAACTTCTATAAGAATTATTACAATAATTAATAATTTTATTATACACAATAATTTATAGTTAAATAATAATACCTTTTATGAACAATAATAATGATAATAACACTGGAGTATAAACTGAAGGCATCATATAAACTATCCAAACTTCTCTATAATGATATCAATACTTTGTACTTAAATTAAAATATATATACATTTAATAATAGGAGGAAATAATGGAGAAAGCACTTTAATACTAATTTCTTTTTGCTGGACTGGACAGAATGGTGTCTTTTCTACTTTGATGACTAGTGGAGGGCAGATTCATGAAGCAAAATTCAGGGCACAGTTAAATAATGTATCAAAGCTCAGATATTTGTGTCATCATTAATTCCATCAATTGTTCCCTCCAAGCAAAGGTGTTTCCCAAAAATTCCAAATTGACAAAGATGCCAGTAACGTCATGAAAAGAAGACTTACCCCCATAGATTTAAACTTGTTACTACTTTGTTACACCAAGTACAGACAACTTTGTCACACAAAAATTAAAGGACTATTAAGAGAATTATTTTATTATGGAATGTGCATGAACTCTATGAGTGCGCATGAAAACGAGGGGTTGCAATGGGTAGTGGTACGTGTCACTTGTGGTACTTAATTGCAAAACAACACATTATTGTTTGTTTAGACTGAGTTGTGTTCCTGATTCTCACGCCTCAAAATCGAACATAGATCATACTATCCATCTTCACTTTCTTATAATATAAATATATTAAGAATCATAATCTTTTATAAAATTAATTTCAATATTTTTTGTTAGTTCACTCGTTTTATTTTCTTGTCTTTTATGTAAATATAAAATTACTCGTCCGAGTCATAAAATAATTTTATTTTTATACAGTATTTTGGTTTTCTTGTGGAACTTTTAGTTATTTTATTTATGGCTAAGTGCGGATCTATCGAATTTTAGTGCACACTTATATTCTCTTTTTTTTTTTTTCAAGTTTCGGTCGAAAAAATAATTATACATTTATTTATGTATGATAAAGGAGTAAATTTCTAAATTACTATGAGATTTTAATTCTTAATTTTAAAAAAATCTGTTGATTTCCAAAATTATCATTCATCTATTGGTCTATCCCTAATATCAAGGAACTTTAAATAATAGTAATTGAAATGTCAATTTGTTACGTTAAGTGACAATCGACATGCATGGATGTTAAATGATAAGATTTTTTTTAGTTTGGACAATTTATTTTCATCGTTTTCATCTCTCTTATATATTTAGATTTAGAAGGAAAAAATAAAAAAATTTAATAATTTTTTTTCCTTCTTTTTATATTAATAGTTCCATATTCTGAATTAAATTCGTACATTAGGGATTATCTCAATTTAAAATATTTCAATCCAAAATTTTGAGCATTCATTGAAGTCAATGTTTGGATGTAGATAGTTAAAAAAAAAATATGTAAATTGAATATAATAAATGTTAATTAGTGTTCTTACAACTTTGATTAAAAAAAGTAAAAGTAAAATTTTATTTGTTGAATTGTATAAAAATATGATTTCTTATGTTTTTTAAGGTGTTTTCATATGATTTTCAATAAAAGTTTTTTTTAATTATTTAACCAATGTCCTAAGGATAATAGTTAGCAAGACCCACATATAATATATCTATTACATCTTAATCTAAAGCAAAGTTACATGCTACTACACTAAGATAGAGTATCATTACATTTAAAAGGTCTTAGGTCTTGTATTAGAGAATCCAACTCATCTCTAACTCTTATAAATACAACCAATATTAGTGTATAAAGTAATACATTATATACATTATCACTTCGAAGGAGTTCTTATTAACTTGAGTGTTAGAGTATCTTTTGTAAATATCTGTCTATTTTTTCATGATGTCTCAACCTCGTTGGATCATCGATCAAACTAAAATGATATTAAAAAACTCTAAAGCTTTTCTATAAAGATAAAGGATAACATCTCATTCATCTATTGATGTTGCTTTTCAAAGGACCCCTCATGTAGTTGAGAATAAAGTTTTCCATATAACTTATGAGTTTTATGATGAAAAACAAAAAGACTCATCCAAGCCCCCAAGAGGATTCACAACCACCACCTCCTTTTAAGCCTTATAAGAGGAGGATAATTTGTTTGGAGGGAAGCTTATGGTCAAAGCATGTAAACACTAGATATTTTCATTCACTCATTTGTCTTATAAAAGTTTCTAGAATCCCAAATTATCCATCTACCTCCAATTGTCCTATTTCAAAATCAACTTTCAACTACATGAACACTTTGAAAATACAAAAATGATTATTATTTACCCATTATAAGAGGAAGTTGCAAAAAAAAAAAAAAAGTCATATTGGTTAAGTTTTTATGAGATGACCATCTATAAACTTGAACTTATTAGCAAAATGTGTTCTTATTGAGTATTATTAGAAGAAGCATAACTTGACAAAGGTCTTATAAAGAACAACTTTTCATTTTAAGAACACATCAAACTAGGCAAGGATCACAAAATTTCCAAGATCCGTCTTTTCATTGACAAAGGAAAAGAATATAAAGTGTACATGTGAATACTCTCACCCTAAGCCATTAAAGTTGGACTAGGACATATTATAAGTACTACTTGTGATGCAAAATCCAACAAAAAGATGAAGCTTAATTACTATTTTTTAATCAAGTAGTTGTACAAGAAAAAACTCCAAGCTTTGGTCTCTCTTATGATAAGAATATTCAAACAAAAGAACTTTAAAAAGGATGCTTGAGTGAAACTTATTCAACGCCTCTATTGGAAATACCACAATAACCACATGGTTTTGTTTCAAAATTATCTTGTTATTGCATAACCAAAATTTTACTCTTTTTGGGCTTAAGTATTTTTGTTTCACTATTTTTTTAATTTGTTCAATTTCATTACATTGTTATTAAAAAGTTTAATTAGATCCTACTATTTTTAAAATTATAACAATTTATTTATTTTCAACCAATTGAGTTGATGACATTAGCTTTATGAACTTTGGTGGTTTCTATTTACAAATAAAGATAATTTTTAATTACCACTATATTAACAATTAGTTAGATTAACGATTTAATTAAAATATAAAATAAAAATTTGACTCGGTGATTTAATTAAAGCTAACAGTTATTGGTAGTTTTTAACCTTTGCAAAACAAAACAAAAAACTCTTTCATTTATGCAAATAGTGTGGATTAAAGTTAGATTTAGCACACTAACTATAATTTATATAAAACAAAAAACAAAAAAAAAGATAAGATAAATCTCATAAAGAATAAATTGTAACAAGCAACTAAGTAAGTAAATCTTGCATTTTTCAAAATAACTAAGTGAAAAAAATGGCAATATAATAAGAGAAACACATTCAAAACTTTCACCCCTCGCCTTTCCTAACTATTGTTTAAGATTTGAAAATGAGTTTAGTTCTTTATATTAGAGACAAAGATATAAAAAGAAAGAGAAAGATATTTTCAAGAAAGAAAAACTATTGAAATTGAGAGCAAGTATGAGTGTGGTCATTCTATAATCACCACAAAAACTCAATGTCATTTTCTCTCACATGACTTTCTTTTATCTTATTCTTGTTTTCTCTCTTGCTTGTTTCCTTTTTTTTTTCTTTCACTTCATCAAACTATGACCAAAGCCTTGTGCTACCATGACCAAAGGCATTGCACCACTACTACACTACACCTTTTCCTTCCTTTTTTTGAAGTGTCCTTCATCTATGTTTGTTGACAAAATGTTAACAACTTTTAGGGTTATGTTTTTTAGGATTTTGATTTTGTTGGGGCTTACTGCCATGCCATCCATATATAACAAAATGATGAAATCATTATCATCAAACCAATTATAGTATGTACAATGGTATGAACTTAATCTATTGTAACCAAGGCTAATAATGAAGGAATCAAATTTCTTGTACCATCACCTTGGCTCTTGCTTAAGATTGTACAAAGATTTGGTTAACTTGCAAACTTTATTTTTCCTTATTCTTTAAAGCCTTCTGGTTGGAATATATATATTTTATCTTCAAATTCTCCATGAAGAAAAGTAGTCTTTACATCCAACTATTCAAGATGTAAATCCAATGCAACATACATAACCAAAACAACTCTGATTGTTGTCAATCTAACAACTTGCAAGAATATCTCGTTGAAGTCAATATCTTATTTTTGAGCATTTCCTTTGACCACTAATTTTGCACGATATCATTCCATTTGATCGTTGCCATCTCCTTTGATTTTATAAATTCATTTGCTCTCAATGGCTTTCCGGCCTTCTAGAAGTTCAATAAGTTTCTATGTTTTGTTTTGATGTAGGGCTTTCATTTCTTCATGCATTGCTGTCATCCATACAAAAATATTTAAACTACTCACAACCTCTTAAAAAAGGTTGATGATTCTCATTCTTCAATTAGAAGGCAGTATGCATCATGACTTTCCATGACAAAGTTTGAGTGCCAAAATGGTGAAAATTTTTGTTGTGTTGATCATCGAAGTTTTTCTCCATTATTGACGTCATCCAGTTCTTATTCTTCATGCTTTTGTTTTGCTTCAAAAGAGTCATCTTTTCCATGCTTCTTCTTTATTTGCGCTACAATATTGTCTTTAGTAGTGCTATCACATTTTTGTGCACCTTGTAATTCATTTTCTCCAAAAATTACATCCTTGCTAACAACAATCTTTTGGGCAGTGGAACCTTATAAGCAATATCCTTTAACATTGTCAACATAACCTAAGAACATACATTTTTTGGATTTTGAATCCAACTTTATTCTTTCTTAGGAGTTGAATGTACACAAGACATCCAAACACATGTAAGGAAGAATAATTAGTTAGTTTTCCCTTCCACTTCTCCATTGGTGTCTTTAAACCAATTGTTGTTAATGGTGATTGATTTACCATAAAATAGGAAATTTTGACTACTTTTGCCTAGAAAGATTTGGTAACTACTGTTGCTTTTAGTATAACTCTAATTCTTTTTGGGAGATTTTTATTCATTTGCTCTACCACTCCATTCTATTGAGGTATATGTGGAATTGTAAATTATCTTAAAATACCATATTGTTTGCAAAATTATAGAAAATCACCATTTACATGTTCTGCTCCATTATGTGTTTTCAAACCCTTAATTCTTTTTCCAATTTGAAGATCTACTTGTGCTTTGATTTCCTTGAAAATTAGAAATACAACTAACTTCTTCTTGATTAGGTACACCTATAATCTCTTGGACTAATCATCAATGAATGATACAAAATATTTTACTTCTTCTATGGATATTTTTGTGATTCCTACACATCTAAATGAATTAAGTCTAGTATGTGTTTGTTTTTGGTAATTGCTCTGACAAACTTTAATTTTATGTTGATTGCTTGTCACATAGTACTCATAAAATGGTAAACTTACCATTTTGAGCCTTAGTAAGAGATTACTTTTTGTAATGATTTTCAGGTCTCGCTCTGACATATGACCAAGTCTATGATGGCCACCTCATTGTTGTTTCTTCTTGGCTTGCTACAATTGATGCATTTTCTTATTGCAATGTATCTCCCAAAAGCATGTATAGATTAGCTTTCATCTTCTTAGTATTCATTACTATGAGATTATTTTTCACTACCTTTGAGATCCCACCTTTAGTATAGATCCTACACTTGAAGTTATCTAGTTGTCTAATGGATAATAGATTATTCTTCAAGCCTTTTACATGTCATACCCATTGAATTATATGAATAGTACCATCATACATTTTCAATTTGACAATATCAACTCTAGCAATTTCTAAGGCATGGTCATTTCCCATGAGCATGGGGTTCTCTCAAGATAGGTTCATAAGTGCAAAACCAATCCCAATATAAAGTCATGTGTTAGGTTGCACTTGAATCCATTATCCAACAATCATGGAGTCGTCTTCCGTCTATAGAACTAATTATTACTTCATTATACAAAACTTTCGCATTATCTAAGGTACTTGCAACACAACCTTGAGAGGTTTATACTTTAGAATTCTTTCCTCCATTCTTCTTGTTGTGCCAAAAATCTTTCTTCAAATGCCCTCTATACCACAATTATAGCATTTGGAATTCTTTCTCCATCGAGTTTTTGATCTACCATGATTTTGACTTCTATTAGAGTCATGTTTTGCTGATCTACCTCTCGTCATTGTTAAAGTCTTTGCTTGCTTTTAACTTTTCAATCTATCTTCCTTATTTTTTCACCTAGATTCTTCTTCAAGAATCACTTTGACAACATCATTAAGGGATAGATAGTCGACAATATTATTATTTGTTATGTTGATGATAAGTTAATCATATGAATCTAGTAAACTCTAAATTAGAAGTTTCACATGTTTATTTTCTACTATATTGAAATCTAACACTACAAGTTGAGTAAATAAAGTATTTATATTGTTGATGTGATATGTCACTAACATGGACTCACTTATTTGAAGAATGTATAGTTTCCTCTTTAAAAACATTCTGGTGTGAAGTGACTTGACCTTGTACAACATAGTAAGAGCATTCCAAGTGTCCTTTGCTATTTTCTTCTCTACAACACTAGAAAAAACTAAATTCGCTATTGCTAAGTGTAAATTGACCATAACATTATCATCCATCTTTTTCCACCTTTCATTAATGACCTCTACAGGTCTGCCTTGAATTGCATCTAAACAATTGTTCTTCCTCAAAGTTGTCCTTATCTTCAATTTCCACAGGAAAAAAATTACTCTCTTTGGACTTCTTTATCTCATATTTTGTTGTTATGGTTTCGGTCATACAAATTTATTGACGAATTGGAACAACTGGAGGGAAAAAATGAATTAGGGAATTATCACTAAATATTTCTTTTTTCAGTTGAACTGACTTACATAACTTCCACCATGAATAGTACTGCCTACTAGAACAATGATTGTAGATTGTGAACTAGTACACTTGGTAAGTTCTTAGGAAAGAGAGATGGGTCAAAAACGGACACACTTAAATACCAAGTTTTTCCTAGCCATAACTTTTTCTAAACATGCATTTTCATGCTACCACACTATATATCCAATAAAAAGAATAATTATTTTCTAATGCAACATATTAGACTATGTTGTAACCACATAGCATACTAAGAATTTTCTTTGGCACTATACTAGCATGTATTGCAACGAAATAATATCAATAACATATTGACTTTAATACCATTGTTGGGTACCAAAGTAAAAAATAATAATTCACAAGATGAGAAAATTAGGAATTGAAACACAATATTTTAATGTGAAAAATCATCAACAAATATGGAAAAAACCATGGGCAAGACTAGAGAAATATTTTCATTAAGTAAAAAAATACAATCTCTCTCTAAATATAAGGAGAGAACAATTACATGCTCTCTCTTATAATAGGAGAATACACTATAATAATGTATCTCCCTCACAATTTGGGATGCTACCATTTATTCAATAGAAAATATCGTGAAATCTAAATATGGATTGAGTCAGAGTGTCATAAAACTTGGCTCGACTCAACCGATTTAATTGGTCAGACTGGAAACTAGACCAAAAACTGAGTTGGAGGAATCAAACCCACATCCTTTTAAAGCAAAAAGGCTGCAACTAACCACTAAGTTAATAATTGTATTTAATTCACAAATATAAAATAATTTTTATATATGGTAGTTATTTCGTTAGTTACATGCGATTCAATCACTGACTCATTGGTTTGACTTGTGACCCAATGACTAAATACCTCAACTAGATCAATGATCGATTTGATTTTTCTAACATTGGATTGAGCTAGGGGTGTAAGTGGCATAGGTTAAGTTGATTTTAGATAATTTTTTAATGCAACCCAATTTGGGTTGGATTAGGTTTAGCTTTTATTTTCTTTGCAACTCAACCCAACTCAATCAAACTTTAATTTGGGTTGGGTTGGGCTATCATCGGGTTGTATTATTAAAAAAATTCTTAGCTATCTAACTCTATTGATATGTAAAAATTTTAAAATCAGTATTTTTCAAAGGTATGATTATATGAAAGTGACTATATGAGAGGTATAAAAGTGTATTTAAGTTTAGGATTTTCAATATTAGTAAAAAAATCATATATGTTTTATTAGTCTAATGTATATTCGGGTTAGATTGAGTTTGGTCGGATCCAAATTTTTAAACTTGTGATCCAACCCAATTTTAATTAGGTTCACTAAAATAAACTCAACCAAACCCAATGACTTAACTCGACCCACAAAAATTGAGTTAGATTGGGTTGACTTGGTTGAGCACAACTCGCTTACACCTTTAAATTGAACAATAAAGTTAAATTTTGAATGTTATAATAAAACATCAATCAAAAGATTAATTATGAAATTATTTCTAATAAATCAAAATATTTAAAATTTAAATTAACATATTAATGACTTATGTATATGCATAATAATCTAATTTTGATTTCTTTGTATTAAGATATTATTTAAAATAAAAATTTTGAATTCTATTGTAATAATAATTTATATTACAAATTCATAGGGTTGAGGCAATAACGTAAGATCTCAATGTGTTCACATATGAAGGAATAGGAAGACTCGTATTTGATTCTCTCCGCACACTCACATGTTTGATTCCCTCCACATTGCAACCGACATTAATTTTTAATCTAATAAGTTTTGAGAGACACCCATAATATCTAGCCTAATACAAAAAGAATATAATACATGATAAGGAAAATTTGTAATAATCTTTCGGTCAGCACAAATTTTCAAACTGAGTTTTCATTTTATATATAATAAAAAGTATATACTCACCAACCTAGGAAATGACTTGACGAAAAAAGTTGGACTTTGATTGATGTCATTGCCTAACTCTAAAATATCAACATTAAATAAATAAATAAAAAGGCATATAAGTGAAAACGCACAACAAGACGTACAACATTTCCTAAAAAAATATTTTTTATAGAATAGTAAAGATATTAATTGTGCATATAATGTAAAAATAAAAATAAAAGAATATAAACATAAAGCTACAAGTAAGTGAATAACATAATCAATATTTTTTTAAAATTTAGATTAACATATATTTTTCTATAAGTACGTATAAGAAATCCAACTTCTAATCATATATTTAATTAAAGAATAAAATTATTTATTAATTATATCATATTATATTAATATAAAATAATTTATAAATATCAGTATTTTAATTTATTTCAAACAATATTCTTTTATTTGCATGTGTATCATCTTTCGTGAACAACTCATCGTTTTAATAGAAAGGAAAAATTGTTTGATGAAAACATATTAAAGAATCGAAACAAAAAGTTTGAATGAAGCAACAGTCTAATTCTTCGACATTCATTCGGATCTGATATATTGAATTTTCCTATGCTTCCCTCATCATTATAATTGTTAATACTTTTATTTAAATTTATTTCTCCTGCAAAGGCATTTCCTAATTTTGTCTTGCACATATTATGTCTATTACCACCACAACTCATGTTCTTATATAGAATATATTTGGTAGAAATTATAATTGATATTATTAAAATTTTGGCATCGATGAATGTTTTTAAATTGTAACCATCATTCTTCTAGTGAATTGAAAAATTGTTCTCCTATATAAATGGGACAGCGGCACGGTGCTTCAAAATATCATAAAACTATCATTTTTTTTAATTGATGATGTATATTTTTTTACAAAATTTTCTACCACTTTATAAAATAATATTAAATAAAAACTAAACATATTTAATGTTTAAAAATATATGACACATTTGATACTTACTATATAAATAACAGGCATGAATACATGTGTTAATTTTTAATTGGTTAAAATTTAAATAAAAAATTGTAAACAAAAGGAATTTAACAAATATCATGGTAGGTCAGTATAATTCAGTTTTCTTCAAATTATAAGTAGAATACCTATTCATACTAACTAGCATTTTCCTAAAATAAAGTAAAAGGATTAGTAAAATAATTATATAAAAATATTTAAATAATCTTTTTAAGGATAAGATAACACTCGGTCACTCAATATAAAAACTCACTAACATTGGTTTAGTGGTAGAGCATTTGGATAGTTTATATTGCATAAAATTATAGGTTCTGGTTTTGTTGCCATTGTTACACACAAAGAAAAAGAACACTAACAATATTATCATAAATTTCTTGTGATAAATTTGGTGCATTAAGAACTATAAATAATAGATAACTATATTTAATTATTTATTTTCAAAATATAATAAGAATAATATATTAAAACTATTTTATTAATTAAGATAATTAATGTTTTATGTAATTCTTATAAACATATTCCCACACGTTAGCTAATTTGAAATGGAAGGAATAAATAGCATTCTTTTAAAAGATTAAATTAAATGGATTGGTTCAGTGAGTCCCACTGAAAATTTGTATAGTGGCCACCCAATTAATTATGAAAAATTAAATATCTCAAAATCAATAAAAATTGATAAAAAAAAAAAACAGTCACATTGATCCAAAATTGATAAAAAGAAATTAATTTTAATCAATTTTTTTTTTCAATTTTTTTTTATTTTTTTATTTAAATATTTTAAAGATAAATAAAAAAACATATTTAATGATTTCACATAAGTGTAAATTATTTTTGTCAATTATTATTCATTTTTATCTTATAAAACATATAATTTAATAATTTATATTAATTTACAAATTTTTAGATCTCAATTTTTCATAATTTTATCTGTTAGTTAAAACATTTGACATTAAAAAATATATATTTATGATTAAACCATTTCACGTCAACCTAGTACTTTTATCAATTCAATCATTATTTCAATTTAAAAAGCATTGATAAATACATTAGATTTAAATTTTAAATTTGAAAAACAATCAAACTTAAATTTTATAAAAATATATTACAATTAATTGCATATTTATTAATATCTTTATTTTTTAATTATTAATGTCTTATAAATTTAAAGTAAAAATTAATTATTTTTCAATCCACACCTCTTTTATGAATTATTATTGTAATTGTAATGGTAATATAATGAAATGTAAAAATAAAGATAGTTTAGTCTAAACCTAACAATATTTTATATTTATTAAAAACTTTTTAACTTATGCATATAAAGTTTAATTTTTTAATAATAGATATAAAACAATAATTCATTTTGTCGATAAAAAGAAAAGGAACAATAATTATCTTTTGGAACTTAAAATTGGTAAAACAAGAAACATTTCTAATATATTGAGTAGGAAGACAATGACAAATGAAGATGACCCTAATATATTGAGACTACAAGCAAAAATCCATCTAGATATTTATTGTACAAGACCAAATAACAAGTAACTCTACCCAATTGCAACTACTCTGAATTAGTACTTTCACCGATTTAATCACTAGTAGGCTTGGCAAAAGAGGCAAGGAAGCAATGAGTTTTACCTCCCTTGCCCTTAACTACATGTACAATTCTCATCCTCAACCTTTGCCCCACCTTTATAACTAAAAATAACACCTGAGCATATTTCAACATTAGGAATAAAACAAGAAAGATGAACATGTTTTCTTTAATTTATAAAAATAATATAATAATATTATATTCAAATATATTAAACTTCATCTTGCTGAAACCATAACTTTTCACAAGCATTGTGCTATTATGAGTGATTCTCCAACTGGTTTTGTTTGAGTTTGAAGGAATTAATTATGATTTTGAGGTTAAAGGTGAAGAGTAGTGTTTAGTTAACAATGAAGTGTGAGATTTAAATGGAGTAGTTCTACAATGGCTAAGGTATTATGTAGACATGTAGGCATGTTTTATTTATATATAGGTTATTTTTGTAATTTTCTTATTGTTAGAACAAATTTAGGGTTGAAACGAATGTATTTCGCTTTCACTTTGAGATATATACACTCATATTAAATATATTTTATACATTCTCATTAAAGAATTTAAATATAAAGATGTACTAATTCTTTAAAAAAATAAAAAAACTTTTTTTATAGTAAAAAAGTGTTATATCCTGTATCTTTATAAACTTAAAGAAAAATAATTCAATAAATGACATAATCCAACGTACTCTTGACACTCTAAAGGTTATACAAAATCATTTAAGGCTAATATAAAAGAAACCAAATAGAAACTTAGACATAGAAAAGACATGAAGATGCAAGATACATTTATAAATAGTTATGCCACATAAACACACCATATCTACTTCAAATGTTCCATACACATAAGCATGTATGCAATATGATGCACGTTAGACTTATAAATTGGCATGCATGTGACACTATTTTCGTAAACACTTTGTGAAATCATTCGAGAGTCTATGTAGAAGACAAATTGTCACACCATGGACAATTTGACATTATCGCTCTCACCGATATGACACCATTGATGACACACCAAAGTGTTTCAACATTGCAAGGATACTTCAACTCATGAGATTTATATGAGCTTAAAGGATATTTTAAAATGTTGCACCCCAAGGTTAAAGTCACATGCCAACTTAATCATGACTTCCTCGATTGAGATAATAAACATACTTCAAAACGTATATGCATATCATGATGCATAATTTACAAACAACAGGCACATGACTCATTCTCAAAATCTTATGGAGATTCCTATGCCTTAGGGGAGTAGGTTTTCTTAACGTATTTGCAACATTATTCACATACCATGATATATTACATTCACATATATCCATAGACATCATGCATCCATCATACCATCATTCATAGACATGTCTACTCATTCACATAACAATTTCGTAGTACAATATGGTTTTACATTCACACTTAGTCAATCACATAAAAAATACACCAGGGGTTAATAATAAACGTCATTTTAAATTATGAAAATCTTAGATATATGAAGTCAAGACACTTTAACAATTGATCAAGGAGGCATTATAACCATTGGGACTTAGAAAGAACAATTTTCAAGATATTTGAGAGTTGCACACCTGTGCAAGTTGCATTACAAAATCCATACACATATGCAACTCACACAAGGTGCATCAGGGATCCTATGACATTTGTACACCTATGCAACTTATGTAGGATATATAGAAGATTTTACGAATTTTGTATACTTATGCAACATGGTTACACACTTGTGCAACTTGCGTATAACATAATAAACTTGCACACTTTCATGACTTTAGGACTTCCTATAATCTAACCTCAAAATTGGATTCTTAGATGTTTAAATATCATATATATATGATTCCTAATCAATTTCAAACAAGTTTAACAAATCAATTACCAATTATGTAGTCCAAATCATTAAAAATCCAAATTTTCATTAAGAGCATCAAAAAAAGGGGAAAATTATAAAAGGCACAAAATAGTTCTAAAATCACATGATATACTTCATACATGAAATTAATTGAACATTAATTCACACAATTAAAATAAATAGACAAATCTTTAAGGTATTCACAACCTATCCAAAAATTAAACATAAAACCTAAAGGTTTGGGAACAAACCCATTATCCATCACAAGAAATCACATAAAGTAAAAGAGAACTCATTTCTCCTTACCTCAAAATATGATTCTCGAAAAGCGTTGTCTAAGTGTTGCTAGCATTTCCTTCCACTTATGGCTCTAACAACACATTTATTTTCTTTCTACAATGCAAGGGTGAGAATTAGGTTTTTAACTAAAATATAAGGAGACTTAACTTGAAATAAGTTAGGCTCACCCAACTTAAAACCTAACTTTGCTCCTTTTAAAATAGCAATAGTAATAATAGCAAACTTAATAACAAATATCAAATAATAATAACAACAAAATTAATAAAATAAGAACATTATAAGTAATATGGAAATAAAGTCCTTATAAAAGGTTTTCTCATGATTTATTTCTAATCTCTTGGATTTCGGGGTGTACAACAGGTATTAACATCCTTGTTTTGATCCTCATCCCCAAATTTTACAATAAGGAAAACTTAACCTTGACTCTAACTACATAAATATATAGATATTTTAGCAAATTAACAACATATTTAGTGTTAAATGTTTAACAAAAAAAATTGTATCAATACTTTTTATTTTAAAAAGATAATTTGTGAAAAAATATTAAAACATCTTGCAGAGAAATATAATTTTTAAAAAATAATTTAAGAAAAAATATTAATAAATAAACATGTTATAACATGTTATAAAAAGTATATTGAGTTGTGTAATTCATTTTGTTATAATAGCCATGAATTCATCTCATGAATGTTTGCATATATTTCCCTAAATTGATTTTACTCCTTTATGATATGTATAATTCTTGAACATAATTTTTACAGTAATTTATGCTCTTGACAACATAGTTTCACATAAATTTTACTCTGTATCATTGAAAAAACATGATTTTACTTCATTACAATACATAAAATTAAATATATTTTATGTTTTTACCAGTTACAAAAACATTTATAATTATAGGCATATTTTGCAGTGATCAAAAGCATGAGAACAAAAAAAAAAAAGTTTATAAACCCTAAAAAACTTTTATGATTTTTCATTGTTCTATATTTTAACATATTAAAAAGATAAAAACGAACACGTAAAAATTTAGGAATATTTCATAGAGATCATGATAAAAATATATTAAAAAATAAAGAAAAAATTATAAACCCTAAAAAAATATTTACAAAGAATTTTTTTGGTATGTAATGAAAAAATATAAAACTATAAGTATTTTACAGAAAAATAAAAAAACATACATAAACCTTAAAAAAATTTTAAACTTAGATGAACATTTTTTTCTTCTTCTGATTTGTGCAACAAGAATATATCCTTCCTTTATAATTGAGATCAAATTTGAAGTTTTTACAAACTTTTTTTTTTCACTTGTGCATATAAATTTGATGTTTTTGAAAGAAAATTGAAATGGTGCAGTGAATTTTTAGTATTTTTCTTATTTGAGAATGAAATTTTTTCAAATCAAAAGCATCAAATATGAGTTTTTTTTTCCAATAAGTACATCAATTTATAAGTCAACATTAATGATAATTGATAATTAGAAATCTTTCTCACATATATAACAAATTAACCTAAATTATATTTTATAATTAACTAATAAAATTTATATATTTTATGTTAATTAAATACTCTTTAATCAATGTTTATCAATATTAAACATTTAGTAATAGATATAAAATAATATAATTTTTTTTTTTACAATTCAAAGTGGTAGAATGAAGAAACGCCTTCAAAACTATCAATCATAAAGCTAACGATATACCAACACTCACCTAATGAATTGTACCACAACCTCGAATCATAATGAATTCCACTAATTATAGCAAATTCGAACTAATATTTTCAATAGTTTAATAATTGGTCCAATTTTAAAAATATTGATAATAATATTAGATTCAAATTTTAAAATTTGAAAAAATAGTCACACTTAAAAAGTTTATAAAATGCATTACATTAATTTCATATTTATTAATTTTTTTATTTTTTTTAAATTATTAATTTCTTAATTTAAAATAAATATTAAAATTTTCTACTTATACCTTATTTATTAATTACTACTTTAATAATAACTTATTATTAGTAATATGAAGTTAAATAAAGATATTTTATTCTTAATATAGGTAATATTTAATATTTATTAAATATTCTATATCTAAGTGTATAAATTTTAAGTATTAATTATTTTTTAGTTTTTTAAATTAGGAGAATTCCAGGCCATACACTTT
>JAMLFT010005877.1:0-16922 GCA_026544285.1 Pachyrhizus erosus
TTTTTTAGCATATTTAATTATTTTTTTTTTAATTATTTTTGTATGTTGATAATTTTTATATTGTATTATTTTACAGTGGAGTGATATAAAATATAATATTAGACTCATTTTATTTATCTTTAATTTTTAATATTTTTTTAAAAATTAAAAACAAAAAAAATGAAACTAAAAACTCAAACTAAGATTGATTTTGATTTAAAAAAAATTAATTTAAAATAAAAAATCAGTCCAACCGAAAGTTAAAATTATATAGACTATGTTTTATTATTATTAATTAATTGTGATTTAATAAGATTAGATGAGAAATAATATTTTAGTAGAGAAAATAATGAGAATAGAAAAAGAGATTAAAAAATACAAGCATATCAATAAGGGGATTTATTGATGGTAGGAACAGTTCTGTGATTGGAATTACCATAATAATAATTAATGAATTTAAATTTATTACTTTATATGTTAAGATTGTATTCCTCTTATAGTGAATTATTCTAGATTAGTTAAGGTTTTATTTTGAAAAACAAAGATCATACTTAACTTAATCAACCTATACTTTTGTGGTAGTTAAGTTTAGATTGATCTTATTAAATTTCATAAAATTCATTAATTCTCTTCACAAAATCTAAAGTTACTGTTATAATTTAAGTCTTACATCTATAATCTTATAGTTTCAATGATTTTGTTCATTTTCGTTTCATCCCTAATAATTTAAGATGTACAAACAAGTGGTTAATAAATTCACGTGAACAAACTCAATAAAAATCAAATAAAAAACAATTCAAATACACTAACAAAAGGAAAAACAATAAATTCATATTAGTTAATGTATTAGGACTAAGTCTAAGCCCAGAAACAAAGAATTAACTCAAGTATGTTCGTAGAGAAACCAAAGCGAAAATAAGAACTTCCAAACTTGGAACCCCAAAGAAAGAAAGAGGACAAGAATCCTTTTCAAAGTGTACATAGTGTTGTTTCTCTAAAGTTTCAACTACCAAATAATCGCTTAAACATCTATTTATACCTATGGTTTAAAAAGGATTTAAACTCATACAAAATAGAGCATAAAATGAAAAAAAAAAAAAAAAAAGCCTCATCATGCATCGTGACCATCACAGCTAGGCCATGGTGACTTTGGCCACAAATTTCCCTTTAGCATTAATTCCCTTAACGACCATGGTGCTTCCCACGGTCAAGCTGTAAGATTCTAAGCCAAAGTATTTTTATGAAATTTATAGATAAATTTGTCTTTGAAATTTTAGCATTGATCAGATCAAGTGATGTACTTAATCGTTGCACCTACTTTACCACACATAATTGAAGGATTTGACAAATTTTTCATTTCTAAGAAAAAATATCTCTATTTGACTTTTACAAAATTAAAAACATAAAAATAAGAGGTATTCATATGACAATTATAATCATTACTATATTTTATTTTATAAATATTTTAAAACATTCTAAAAAAAAAAGGCAGATGAAGGGGGATATCGAAATTCTATCATCCCCCAAATTTTGTACCTTTAATAATGTACCAATTCGTTTTAGATCATGACATTTACGAAATAAATCAAAGTTTTGCCTAAATCGTTTAATTGATGGTCCTTCTCTTTTTATACTATTATATGCACGTGTATTTGATCTAACTCGCTACCATAACTTCTAACTTTGCCTTTGCCTTTGCCTTTGCCCAATTGCCTCCAAACTCATTAATTAAAAGTTGAAACATACCCATAACCGTAACTGAAGGATGCTTATGAGTAAATCAATAACCTAACTGGAAAAATAATTCTATCTCTGTAAACATTGATTCCATTTTAATCAAATGTTAGGTTTAACTAGAACCACTTTCTTTTGGAAAATTCTTTTCTCCTCTTTGGCCTCCAAAAAAAGACATTACTCAATATTTTGTGGGGGGAGGGGTAGGTCTCACTAATTATGGAAGTTCTATTATATCATTATATTGATACATAATCATTATGAAAAAATATCTATTTTTTCTTCTAAGAGAATGCAAGAATCTTTCCCTCCACCTTTGCTCAACATATAAAGGGTAAAAAGGGTGAGGGTAAAAGAATATATTTTCAGCAAGTAGGCACAATTTGCTTATAATTGGTGAGATCTTGAAAATGGCTAAAAGGTAATCAGGGCAAATCTTTGGCTGAAAAGGATACTCATCCCTTTTAGATGGTGCATTGTTGACCCAGAGAAATATAATAAAGACAGCACATTTGATTTTACCATTATTAGGCATTTTGCATAAAAGAATTGAGATGTATTTGAACTTGAGAACTGAATGAAATGATTCCAGAGTTAATTATATGCTTTTGAAGATAGATGTATATATTAAAAAAAAAGCTCAGACACGAGCATAAGACTCATTATGAATACTCAGAATATAAGAGATATTGTGGTACAAAGATTCTGAAGTGGTGCTTAATAAAATTAAAGCTAAACAACAAGGGAACGACAAAGAGTTCCCCACTTTTTGGGATACAGACCATACAGTCATGCAAGTCTTAATACTTCTGGCCATTTTCCACCGCAACCTCTCCTTTCTAAAGGCAGATCGTACTGAACTGGGCCCCACTTTTTTTTTATTTTTTTAAATTATAACTTAGTTGATCTCGCTAAGAGCCTAAGAGGTTTAATTGCATCAACTTTTTTTTTTTTTTTGAAAATTAGAATCACATCAGGACACAAAGAAACAAAGTAGAATCATTATGTTTTGAATTAGATTTAAGTTGTAAGATGAGTTGGTTTGGCTCTGTCTAAGGTCACCTACTATTTTGAGTTATATATATATATTTCTCAAATTAAGTTGTAATTTTCTTGATTTCATGCTTTATCTATAACTTAGTAATATTTTCATATTAATATGCACAATCTCTCCGATTTATGGAAGAATTGATTCATGAAATTAATTTCACCTATAAAAAAGATATTAATATTGCTGCTGTTGTACTCATAAACAACCTCCAATTCTATGCATTCATAATTAATACTATTCACAAAATTTTGGAATTTTTTTTATAAATTTTAACTAATAATATATAAAGTGTTAAAAAAATATGTTGAAAAATAGTTCGTTATTAATATTTATTTTTTTTAAAATACAAACAATACACTTTCCAATACATTTATTTTAGTGCATTATTTATTTTTCATTAAAATTTATTAAAAATTATAAATAAAATTTATTAAATAATAAATAAGACTCACAAAAATTTATAATTTTTAATAAAATTTAATTATTAATAAAAAATTAAAAAAAGTATATGCCAAATAATGTATTACTAGAATTTGACATTTATCAAAATCTGTGGTTTTCCCAATCCTAACTTTATTATCAGCAGAGTCACGACAAGTTCAAAAAGTTAAGTTGATCAAAATATCAGAGTTGATATTTGGCTTTATTAAAATTATTCTTTGGAAAGATAAAGGTTCAAAATTCTGAAGGGCCTGTTCATACATTTTATGCCTAAATAAAAGTGTGAAGATACTAATTATCTTAGGATACTGAAAAAAGAAAGGAAAAAAAGCGCACTAACCTTAAGTTTAGTTAAAATTAAGTGTATGTTTGGGTTTCACGTAAAAAAAAGAATTTTTGAGATAAAAATAATTTTGTTAAAGGATATAGAATTTTTTTATTTTATTCATTGAATTTGTATTGAAACACATGTAGAATATTTTTAACTTCAATCTAAATATACGCTAAATGAAATGAAATTTCTGAAAAAGTAATTTAAAAAAAAAAAAAGTTTGTCCACTTCTATTTAAAGCTCTGCAACGCCGCTTCTTATGCCATTGATAACGACTTCATCAATGATCACTGTTATTTTTATTTCCCGTTTATGTTCTTAAATAAAAGTATTAAACATTAAAGGCATAGAACATTAAACGTGCTATGACTTCCATGCAAAACTAGCAGGTTCCCTTAAGACAAAACCACGTTTGATGTTCATAAAATCAAGATGTGACTCCTTAGAAAAGTAAATTCAAGAGTGAAGTTAAATAATTTACACATAAAAATGTTTATAGCATATTATAAAATTAATTTTATCCACAGAAACTATATGTTTTTTAGAATAATTAATTCTATTTTACAACAATGAAATAAAATTTTTGAACAATTGTAATTGTAACAACTTAAATATATATATATAAATAAAAATAAGAGGAATGGTACACTTACTTGCCAGCTCTTGGAACACAAAAGACATGGTGGGAAGCCAAGTGAAGGTGTGGAAGTGAGACAAGTGAATAAGTGATGGAGGAGGAACAGTTTATAGAAACCCCATTCATGGAGATGGATCTGACAGCTTTTCAATCATTTGTTTTGGGTTGGCATCCCTCGTTAATGATGTCTACTGGGTAGGTCCCTTCCACCATAAACTTGTTCCTTTTAATTTTTTGTGTTCTTGCTTTTCCGTTCATGAATATATTCTCCCTTTTCTCTTTGTTGGTATGCATTTTAATTATTTAGTATTTTATTACTTCGTTCCTTATCCAAGATCTCCCTCTTGGAATCACAACTTTCTCATCCATTCTTGTTTTGGCTTTTATCCGATATCGGATTTGGAATCAATAATTAATTCCATGAACTAAATAATTTAATTTCAATGTAGGGTCAAATAAAAATAAATAAATAAATAAATTCTCTTCAATAAAACATGATATACCATTCAATATGTTCATTAACAAATGATTTGTTAAATTTACAAACAACAAAATCTAAACCCACCATTCAATGTTGAATGACCAAAGTTTAAGACAACCGATAACTTTGACTCATCTCAGTTCACACAGGTACTACCGCCACTGTTGTTGTTTAAATAGTCATTTACGAATACCAAGTTTTTAAAAACATATGTTGCATATACTCCTATTGACACTAATTAGTTACACACAGTTTGAGTCGACATTTAAGTCCCTCGTATTTCAAAATAGTTTTTAACCATTAAACATAATTAAAATGCATGTCAAAACTAATTTGAATTAAAATTTTAACGTTAAAACGTGTAAACGATATAAGAAATTGGTTCTTAATGTAAAAAAAACATGACTATAATAGTGCATTGCAAGCAATACACCCAACCCATTGGTTTTTATATCAATAAAAATGAAGCTAATTTTCAATTTTCATCCACTTTAGTTGTAAATAATCTTTTTATTAAATAATGGAAAGGTTATCGTGATTGTAATAGGAGCAAAGGCAGCTCTTTTTTCTTTTAACTATTTTTCCCTCTAAATTTATTTAGGTAGAAATAGATTGTCCTGAACACAGGGACATCTTTCAGGGGCACGGTACTAATGCTGGTGACTGCAAAGATTATTTCCTACGATAGAACTAGTTGAGAGTAGACGAGGCTCCTCCAGAACATTGAAAATTTATTTTCCTAATTTTCGCTGGTTCAATTACAATTCATTTACAAGGAAAAGGTCGTCATTCTTTATCCGTGATTAAGAAATAGCAACAAAGAATTCCAGAGAAAACTGTTACTTTAATCCTTTCAAATTGCACGATATAAATCTATCAAAAATTTTAATCACCATCAAAATAGTTTTTCAAATATCTAAAATACCACTGTTCAAGTATATTTGTGGAGCTAAAATAATATAACACAAAATTGAGGAATTTATTTAGTATAAAGTAAATGTTTGAAAACTAATTTAATGCCAAATTTCAAAAGTGCACTGTGCACTTGATCCTAATCCCCTTTATGAATGTATTGTGGCAGATTTTGACTTAGGCAACACGTGCAGCCAATAATAATCCTCCACGAACAGGTAGTGCCTCAGAGTGTGGCAGTGCCATTATACACTGGATTTACACAACAGCAAATTGCCAGTGCATTTGACTCCGAGACAGTATGTGGGCAGGCATGCAGCACTGGCTCCCACCTAAACAGTTATAAGCTCTGTATATCATAAAGTCTTGAACAGTTCAGTAGAGAAATTGTCGTTCTATAATAAAATATGTCACTGAAGTCAAAGTACTGGAATTACCTACTAGTCCATACAAGGACTGATACAGACCCTAGAAACTCATGTCTGGAAGAACATTAAACATAAGAACTATACATAGCAGAAGATGTAAGCATGAAACACCTAATCTAACACCCGGCAGCCCTTAGGAAATTGTCAAAGGGGCTAGCAGGAGGCAGCTTCATGGGGTCCCTTGGCAATTGCGCGTGCCCACCACCATTTGTTACCTACAAAAATAATGTAAATATAATAATGTCAGCAGCAATGGAAGAGTTGGATTTATTTAGAACGGACCTCAATAATTTCTTACGGACCTGCTAACTAGTACCGTAATGGTTAAGATATCAACAAAAGAAAATTCTACTTTTGATTCCTTAACTCACTAGTTAGCATTTTCCATTTCTAAAATTATTGGAACCATGATAAACAAGGGCGCCATCCAGTGCTGAGTTCCTGTTATCAGAACAAACCTTTTCAAGTGCTGAGATCCTAATATCAGCAATTGCCAAAAACGATTTATCAGCTGCTTGGCTGTAAGGATTCTCAAAGGCTAGCCAATTTGAAAGCTTCTTCCTTGCACATGTCCCAAGTGATTCACACTGGCTAGCCATGGTGTTGTATGGAAGGGGCGAAGTGGAGACCGCGGTTCCTGCCACTTGACCGGCTACCTCTAATGCCTACAAACAGTGGATAGACTGTTGAGCTCGTAGGAATAGAAATCATGAGTAACAACTAAATGTTTGGCATTCCAACTCCATTTGCATACATAGCTTGAAAAATTATGCAAGAAAGAAAAACTATGGGAAATTAGTTTTACGCATTTCACTTAAACTAACCTCATCCCAAATTAGTTTTTCATTCCACTATGTTTGGTTTATAAGGGAAAGTAGAAGGAAAGTGAAAGGCAAAAATAAAAGATTTCCCCTTATTTGATGGGATAGAAAATAGGAGGAAGGAAAAAGGTATATTCGTAAAATGACATAAACACCCTTAAATAAATATGCATACACGGTACCATCAATGATATTTGTCTTTTTAATTCAAAATGCTCGCGTCTCTCTCCTATCATCCCAAATTGGGAAGAAAGGCAGGATTACAAAAAATTGCCTTATCATACACACATGCAAGACAGAAAACGTACCGATTCCATAAGTTGTCCAATGCTGATAACATGAGGTGTGGAAGGGGTTAGAGGCATTTTTGGAATAAATCGAGAAAGGTCAGAGACAGATGCTTCACTGATTGTGTCATCTTCACCTGCTGAATTAGAGGGAAAATCCTGCATAATCATGGGGGGAAAAAAAGCGGATCAACAGATTGGTTCCAAACTTTTCCCCTCTCCACAAAAAAAAAAAAATGCCAGACAAGGTAAATTGGAACAGGTGGTCATATGTTTTGGGACCAAATAGTGACCATCTTTTTATAGGCAGGAAGTATATAGTCTGCAGCCCATATCAAGCCCTGGTCAGGGACATTTGTGAGCTATCAAATTATAATGTCTCTGCAGACATTTCGAACTGTTTTGTATGCGCACACACACATACTTAAATAGAAAGGAAAACATCTTCATGTACGGAATGGATCTCCTGAAACCAGTCACCCACTTAGAAATAACATAAACATTGTTAAGAGATGACATACCCCATCAAATGACAGTGACTCCTGGGAATGAAAAATTATTTGATTCTGATCAAGCATTGACTGTGGACCAAACACAAACTCTTCATCAGGCTTGAATATCTCTGACAATAGCATAGCCAGTTCATCTGCATCCAGCTTAAGAAACAGGAAAACACCAGAGTCAGAGAGCGGGGGATTACAAACAAACTGATTCCAGCATATAATGTAATACCTCAGTGACATTAGCTAAATTATGAACCAACGCATCCTTTATGGTCGAGTGACATTCACGTATTTTGTTCTGTAACTCTGATAATGTTGAACATGCTAACTGATTATCAACAGCAGTACCATATTCTCTCACATCCACATTGATCTTAGCATATACTTGATAATCATCACTGTTACTCAAGAATGGATCAACCTGATTATATGAAAGTATGCATTTGTCAAGAAACAAGATATATACTTTAGATTATACATAAAAGACAAGGCTTTTTATACCATCAAAATCAGTGCAGAATTCTCTAACAGACATTAAAGAGTAGAATCCAGATCGGTCACTCACATCAGACATTGGCAATGACGCAAACACGTCATTCAGATCATGAATCTGATATATTTTGCAGGCGGATGCCAACATGCCAGCAGACAATACATAGACAGACCTCTGACACGCTGCAGTTATTATTCCTGCCAGAACGAGTACAACAATTTTACATCATTTTCTTTCCTCAAAAGTTTATAATTCCTTTGAAATTAAACAGTCCACATAAAGATAATGTATGTCATACCATTACTTTGGTCCAACAACATAGTCCAGAGAGACAGAGGAAGCTGGAAGAAGCGGATCACCAGGTTATCTCTGTCTTTAAGGTTCTGCAACGTTGAATTTTGAGAATTTTTAACAATCAGAATAATAATAATAGAAAGTATATAACCGAAAGTGCAGGCAAGATTGTGATTATATTCAGTTTACTACGAAAAGGAGAATCCAATAGTTGCTGAGAGTAAAAGCATAGATATGCATCTATAATGAGAATCAGTCTGTGTGGACATTTTTTTAGTCTAGACAGTCGTTGTGAATATAAGACAAATGGAACCAGACTAAATTTGAAGAGAAAATAATTTAAGATGGCAAGTTAAATTTGTATAGTTTGCTAACTTGCTTATGACAAAATTGTATGACAAAGTCACGTAACTGTTGTTTTTCTATATTGAAGATTAACTTTTACTGGAAACTCAAGATACAAAATTACAAACGCTCAATTTACCATAAATGATCTATCCAGAAGCAGAAATGCAATAAAGATGCTCCTGGGATACAAAAATGACAAAGACACAAAGTAGTACAAATACATATAAAGTAGTACCTTCATGCGTAAAACAATTAGTGTCAGTATGAATGAATGAGCTATGGCTTCAATATTTGAAGGTAAATTGTCAGGAAGATTGGCTTCAATCCAGAAGGCAGAAAGCAGCTGGGCCATTTGATCTTCAGTTAGTTTCATAACATATGGTTCCTGAGAGCACATTCAATACCAAAACTTAGTAAATAACATTTTACAAAGAAAAACCACAATAAATACAACACATTGACTGAAATCAATTCAATTACTTACTGTATCAGTCAAACTTGGTGATCCTGTAGCCCTATCAATGATAGAACTGAGTTTGTAAAAGTTAGGGGAATTCTTTAAGCCGCAGCCCTGCTTCCAATCTTCTACCACAATATCCCTTTCTTGGCAACCATCATGAACAATATTCCCATGATTTTCAGCCTTGGTGCTATCTCTGTTTCTGCGGAGCTTTTCAAGTAAAGCTGTAATTGAAGCCGATGCAGACACAGATGCAGCATGAGAATGCCTTTTATTGTGTTGATCTAGATATCTGGATTGCAGAGAGGAAATTTCATGTGTATGGAAGGAACTTGGAAAAAGAAGAATGGAAAATATGAGGTGTGCTCCGACACGAGCCTCCACATCTGAGTGCAACATTACTTTTAGGAGTTGCACAAGAAGAGCTTCAGGAAATCCCTAGATGGAAGCATAAAAAATTGATTAAGTGGATGTATTTAGTATTCCAATATTCCCAAAAGAAGCAAATGGAAAAAAAATGCCTCTCCTCTTCCTCCCTAACATGTAAAACTTTAAGAATATATAACAATATGACCATATTGTGTAAACTATGTTACTAGATATTCTAGCTTCAATTTGCAGAGAACATACTTTGCTATAAACACAATAGGATCAACAAGCCCTACCTGCTGTGAATGTAAACGACTTAATGCTAAAGTGACTGCACGGGCGAGGATGATCAGAGATCCAATGGTTGCTCTACCAACAACACCAGATGGAATATTTTCTAGGGATATCGCCATCAAGTCAAAAAGTGGCTGGGCATCAATGACCTAGCCAACCATCAAAGGGGAAAACGTAGTTTAGTATCTGATCACATACAACAACCCAATAAATAAATTCTTTTTTTTTTTTTGGGGGAGGGGGTTTGTTTCATTCATGAGCCTACCCCATTGGCAATTTCTAGTAAGCAGTCCTCAATGGAATTTTGAAGTGAGATATTCAAGTTCAACTCTTGCTCTCCAACACATTCACTGGAGGCTTGAAGGCTTTTCCTAAGATGTCTGCAAAGATCACCAACAAAACCAATCTCTGCCAAGCCCCTCCCTGATCTAATTTGCATAGCTAAAGATGTGGCAACCTGAACAATGCAGGTCTTAAGTTGAGGATCATTCATGACATTTTTGTGGTCCAGATGATGTATCACAGAAGCTAGAATTATGCGTTGATTCCCTGTAGCAAAAAGGTGAGAAGAAAAATAAATCATTATGAAACACAAATGGAAGATTTCATAAAAGACCATCATATAGTATTGTCCATAGCTCATGGATGTTTCAAAATCATCAAAGCTACATGTATTTAAGGGTAAAACATGAAATTTGACAATGCATCCACTGGATTATTTATTTCTGAAAAGTAATTGAGCCAAAAGTGGTAGGAGAGAATAGTACCCAAGTTCTCCATGAAGTAGGCCATCCTGGATAAAACTATCATTGCTAACCCTTTCTGAGGAGCCCAATGTTGCCTAAAGTCAAAGTAGACAAACATTGGATCCAGCACACGACGCATAGTTGTGCTTTCCTTGGCTAATTCAACCATTCTTTGAATGCATATCTGAGCCCATATTTCTGGTTTTTCAATTTCTTCTCTATAATAATAAAAAAAAAAATTAAAAGGGGGAACAAATGGTGATTAAAAGCAGTGTAAAAGTCCGATTTCACAGATACAACAGCTAATAAATGGCCTACACTTTTTTATAAATTTCTATAAGCTCTTGAATAGCATATACCTAGTTAAAAGGGAAGGATCTTTTATTTCTGGTCTTGGCTGAATGACTAAGCAACTAGAGCGATTGTCATTACTAATAACTGATCCACCCCGGCCTTCACACCGGATCACCTCATCCACCCAATTATGATGTGGCTCTGCCCTTACATCAGCTTCTTCATTATGTCTACTCCACTCGTAGTTATCTAAAGTGGCACGAACAATCTACATTTTGAAAGAACTAACAAATTAGTGATGATATCTGAAAGAAGAGAGCAAACAAATTCACTATGCAAATTAAAAGCATTTATTGATCGAAGAAAATACATTATAATTGTAGCTACAGGTTTTTTGGGTTTAATTCCTACTTTCTATTAGTGTAAACATAAAACTTTCATGACAATTAGGCTCTTACTTGTTAGACATGAAATTTAAACATCATAAAGCATTGGATAACTTAAAGTCCCAAATATCTTTTCCATCTAAAAAATTATTTCATCATATTTTCACCTCAGTATTATTGGAGATATGCCAAATTCAACAATAACGATTCAAAGTTGGTGATCCATTTACAATTGCAGCAGTAAGGAAGATTCAATAAAAGGCTAGAATGATTCCAACAGGGAGCATCTTTAATTTTATAACATACCTCGTCAAGATCTACAAAAATGTGTGAAAATTCAGCCATAAACCAAACCTGCAAAGAGAAAAAGAAGTCAAATAAGCAATGCCCTACCTCCTAAAAGACTCTGAAATAACAATAAAAACTCACCACAACTGTGAAATTTTATGTGAAAATAAACATTGGAAAGCAATCAGAACTCAATGAACTTAAATGTAAAACATCATAAGCATAGGAAATCAAAATGAGGCACCGATTACCATTGCTGAAAGGCATTGCAAGCTTGATGCCCTCAAGCAGCGCTTTTCGCGTGCTTCACTGTGTTCCCGTGATAGCATGCATACTTTCTGAACCAACTTTTCAATGTTATGAGTATAAGTAGCATCCACCTGTTTTTTCATTGTCAATAGCATGAATATGCATGGCCAATGGACGTCAGCTAATTTATAGGTTGGAAGAAAGTAGTAGGAGAAACCAATCATTTATTAGAAAGACTAAATGTATTACCCAAAGAAGGATCAATAGCTATAGTTATTAAAAACACACCAGTTGGAACTTGCAAAAGTTAGCTCAAGTGACATCTAGAGCATGGGATATCTTAATACACCTCACATCAATGTTTGGACATCTAGAGCACCCAACATCAAGACAGAATAGGTTTTGATACCATATTAGAAATGATGGCTGGGCTTATCCAACTCCCAAAAATTAGCTCAAGGGAGAAGGGCCTTTTTTTTTTTTGGTGAATGGAGGAGGACTGACCAAGTCTTAAAAGGAGTATGTCAACCATATTCCTAACTAATGTGAGACATCTTAACAATTGTCAAACAAACTACTTTTGAAATTACTAGAATATACACCCAATTTTGGTTGCATACAAAGATACTGTGTACAGTTTTATCAGTTTCCAAGTACATAAATCCAAGTAAACATTCATCTAATCTAACTCAATTACAATCATGCTCGAGCCACAAATGCAAACAGCCAATTGCTATCTTAGGGTTTTTGGATTGTACAATTCACCTGACAGTAGATGAACCTTGATAAGCACTGGCAACCAAGTGTCTGAATGGTCTCATCCTTAGAATAGCTCAAGAGCTCCGAAATTACATTAAGCACATCAACAGCAAAATACGCTCTGGAATATGCAAGAGGTATATAAAAATTTTTGAAGATGAATCACATAAAAACTAGCCAATGGAAATCAATATCATTATCATAATGAAATAATGGAAAGAATCTGAAACATACCAATTGTTTTAAACCAGTGCACCACCAACAGAACATGAAAACATATGCTAATTAATCATGAGAAACTTACATCTGCACCTTACAAATGGAAAGCAACTTGTTGAAGGACTCTGCTATAATATTGACCAGTTTGATGTGCTCACATCTGAGTTCTCTGTAGCACCTTTCTTCAAGATATTTTGCTATCTAGCAGAAAGAGCAGAAATAGTGAACTTCAACAATGGATCCAACAAATTGAAGCATATCCGAATTCCTCTTTGTTTAAATAAGAAATTACCCATACACATGCAAAATAAAATAATAATACCTTTGGAATCCGGAAAGGGTTTTTTGCAGCATATTCACATAATTTGATAATCTTCCTTTCACTTGGAGGCTCGTCCTGAGAAGAATTAGTTAAACATGAATACTGGGCCTGAGGTTCTACTTCAGGCAAAAATGAACGTAAAGTGAAAAGATATTGCCATATAATCAAGTATATTGATTCACCAACAAGCATGCTTGGATTATGAGAATCATAAAAATTTTCTTTGCATTGAGAACAAGGGATAACTGAAAACAATAAGAACAAAACTTAGATACAGTTCCTTAGGTGCCATTCTCCAATCAGAATTGGAGTTTGAACTCGGCAATTTATGTTGACTATTAATGCAAACCTTTAGTTTGCAGATTACACATAGCAATGCACAGAGGTAACAAGAAGTAAGGGGAAAAATAGTTTTCTCCTTCCAATGGGATATAATGGCATTATGGCACTATAAATGCTAGAATCCACAATAAACTGTTTTCTAAGAGGTCATACTGGAGAAAAAAGAGTCATTAGCTAAAACAGCTGCAACGGTGGTAAACAAAGGAGTTCAATGAGGTTACTATTTCCATTTTCAAGGAAAAAGAGGGACAAAACACGTACAGGGGACTTGGGGAATATATCAGCAAGCAGTTTTCTGTATCGTTTGACTGGCTGGCGTGATCTTGACCTCAAAGCAGGACAGCAAACACACATGTTCCCACATGCTGGGAAGATCTTCCTGGAGATGACACCCATTACCTGCAATTCCAAAAACGAGAGCAAAATGTGGCCAAATTTAGAGCAAAGCAAGCCAAAATATCCAACCAAAAAAATAAAGTCAAACAAAAACAAAGAAGAATGCAACAAAGCCAGGATCCAAAGGACAGACAGACACGGTAACACCCGAAAGCCAAAATGGAAGCACATTGAAACCATTTACACAATAGACAACTACAAACATGCCCAATTTTTGAAAATGAAAAACAAAAAAAAAGAGAAAACGAAACCACCAAGAAAGGAATAAACAAAGCAGAAACAAGCACACACTGTAAAGAAAGAAACCAACTACCCAAAAAAAAAAAAAAAAAATTCCTAATGATAACGATTAACAACCAGAATCAAAGGGAACAAGCAGCAATAATTGTAGAGAAGAGGAAAAAGAAGAGAGAAAAGTGAAAGAAGCAATACCTTGCTCCTTTGAAAGAAGATCTGGGAGGAGAGGGGAAGATGAACTGAACCCTCACACACAGTGAGTGAGGGCAAGTGTGAATAGTAACAATCAACGACAGCTAAATAGCAGTAAAAGGAACAACGAAAGAGAATACAAAACTAAGATGGCGCGTGAGCCAAGAAGACTAGACTCAAACTGAGACTATGTCACGTGATTGTGTCAGGTGGAACACAAATTCATTTTCCTTTTTCTTTTTCTTTTGCAGTAAAAGTGTTGCTGTGTCAGAGCTTGCAAGACACATAACAACTCAAATTTTGATCCTTTGTTAGAAAAAATTGAATAACTCCAATTGCACGCTTCATTTTACAAATTTTAATCAAAGTTTCAAGTTCGTCTTTGAAATTGAAAACTTTATTTTGAACTCTCCATGGGAGTTACCATTTCTGGGAATGTTAGTGGCAAAGTTATTCAAATATCCATAATCACAAATGCTCATCAATGTGGTGTCATTATTATTATTATTATTATTATTTAACATAAAGACTCATAGAAATATCTATAATAATGACAAATGGTCAAATGTTAACGAGTTTTTTATTCATTAAACTTAAACGTAAATGTTTTTAAAATGATTTATTTATTAATCTCTTAACTAATGTTTCAATGACATGGATTAAAAAGAGTATGTCACTTTTGGTTAGAAATATTAAAAAATAAAATAAGAAAATGATGATGTTGTGCCCACGTGACTTGAAATGTTGGAACTTAAAAGGGCAATTTTGATTTGAATAGGTCGATGGAAATAAATATATATATTAAGGGAAAAGGGCCAAATGAATATAATAAGTGTGAGTTATGTTTTTCGTTACAACCATATCTATGAGACAAGCAAGCACCGAACCCAACAATTCTTTGACTTATTTGGAAAACGGCGATGCCATCTAAGCCACGTTACGATGCACATCGACTATTCATTTTTTTTTTTTTTTCTTTCCCAAGTTCCATAACATTTGCCTAACCCTGCTATTTAATCCATTTCAAATTATTTTTTCTATTCTTTGCTATATTAATAGCTCATCCACTATTCAAGAATTTTTAATTACATTACTAAATTAAAATTATTTGTAATTGGATTTTTTAAGTTAATAAAATTGGCATAAATTATTATTTCTTTTTAGTGGTTTCAAGCTTCATAAACTCATTCTTGGAATTCAATTACAATTTTTTTAGTTTAGAGTTCTAATTAAAAATTTAAAAATTCACAAATAATTTTGAGACCTATTGATGTATTAAAACTTTTTTTATCAAACTTAATTAATCACAGGTTGGGTCGCATCGTGTATAATATTTTTTTATTTTTAAATGATGTTTATATATTTGTTAAATTTATTTTGTATGGTTCATCCCCTCTATCATCTAAGTGTGACTTCAAATCTACTCAATGAAAAAAATAGTTGTATAAATATTTTATCAATAAGAAATTTCTCCCAAACACTATGTAGCTTCTGATTATCATTGAAACTCAAGTTAGATGAATTAATTTTGACAGAAATAAATTTAAATTGTTGAACATATATAATTAAAACATGTGCTTAAATTAATCTCAATTATATCCATTAAAATTACCTTGGTAGTTGGAGATTTGAATAATTTGTATGAAGTCTGAAGTTTAAATTTAATTGTCACCTAATGTCTCCAAAATTGTTAGATTGTGTTTGATAAAAATAGTTCCGTAAAAGTTGAAAACTCACTTAATAACTAAAAGATTAGACTTATTAATATTACTTGTTGAACTATCTTTTAAAATAATTACAAATGTAAAATCATAAAAATAAATATTTAAAAGAAATTATTTTATTGATAAAAATATAATTTGTTAATTATAATTTTAGTCTTTTAGTAAATTTTGAACTTTCGTAATTTTTTATTTATAAATTATTTTTTAGTTTTAATTATTATATTTTTTATAATATACATTTTACTCTTGATCTTATATTATGTGTTAAAATATTTTCAACTAAACTTAAATTAAAATAAAAATAGCATGTATTTGAGTGGAAAAAAATATAAAAGCAGAAAAATAAAAAATAATAATAAAATTCTACTTATATAAAATGAATAAAAAGTAAATATAATAAACTTGTTAAGGATAGAAAAATATACATATAAGTTGGAAGTTAAACTGTGTAGTACTTAAAATAACATTTCACTAAATATTAAAAATTATCAAAATAAACTTATTTATTAAATATTACTAATATACTCAAATAAGGTTCTTTATTAGTAAAAAACATAAAAAAATTAACTAAAAATACTTATTAAACATATATTTTATATAACTTTATCTTTTAAACATGTGATAATTTTATCTCTTGTTCGTGAATATAAAAAATACATATATTAAAAAAGATTGTTCTCTTAAATGAATTTTAATATTTTAATGAATTAATTTTTGACTTTCAATTGAAGAATATTCAAATTCAAAAAAAATATATTGTATATTAATTATACATTATATTAAAATATGATTAGAAAAAAAAAACTACTAAAAATATGTTTGAAAATTTATTAAAAATATTATATATAAAAAATTTTACATTCCAAAACACTAAACTTAGAAGAAAGAGACGAGGTGGATTAATG
>JAMLFT010005878.1:0-16893 GCA_026544285.1 Pachyrhizus erosus
AAGAAAAACAACATTCATATGTAAACATAAAACAATATTAAAACATCAAATGTCTGAAGAGTAACTTGATAAATAAAAACATTTTAATATATATTTTAATTAAAATGATATTCTTTAAGAGCTTATAGTTAAACATGAGAGAATGACCTGTAACACTAGAATATTTCAAGAAAAAAATATAATTTACTTTAAAAAAAATAAGTGATTATTTTTCTAATTTAAATGTTACTAAGCATGTATTTATCGATTGAACGGGTTACCAGTAAAAGTTTAATGAAATTGTTAGGGATGTAGTTTACCTTAGTTTTAGTAGTCGTATACAAAAGCTCTTAAATATATTCCGCAATTGCATACAAAAAGTATATTTTAACACATTGTTCTAGAAATTTCAAAACCAGACATTGTATTCTTAAAAAAATACATTTACCCTATTCAATCATTTAGTTTGCATCGTTGACAGGGATGATAATTGAAAGATGAAACCTGATAAACAATCAGCCTCTAACACCTTACTAAGAAAAACAACATGAATGTGTAAACATAAAACGATATTAAAACGTCAAATGTGTGAAGAGTAACTTGATAAATAAAAATATTTTAATACATTTTTTAATTAAAAAAATATTCTTTAAGAGCTTATAGTTAAACATGAGAGAATGACCTGTAACACCAGCACCTCAAGATAAAAGTATAATTTACTTTCAAAAATAAGTTATTATTTTTCTAAATTTAAACGTTACTAAGCATGTATTTATTGATTGAATCAGTAACCAAATACTTTAATCAAGTCGATTACCAGTAAAAGTTTAATGACATTGCTAGGAATATAATTTACCTTTGTTTTAGCAGTCGTATACAAAAGCTCAATAATGGAGACCATAATTTCAACGTACAAAGACAAACGAATAAACCGAATTCGTATCAACAAATTTTAATGGATACAGAAACGATATTACACGGAGAACGAAAGACATGAGAAATCAAACCCCAAAATTTTGATCTCATCATATTGACAAGCTTCAAACCGATGGATGAAACTCCACTGTTAAGAGAATACCAAAATTTTACAATTGTGGGACAAAAAGAATAAAGAAAGACCCGAGACAATTAGCTGATTGATCAGGTTGCATGTGGAACTCATCAAAATTTGGGCCAGGAGACTGTCCATTGATCATCCGCAAAAGCTATGTACACAACACTGCAGAGGGAAATTTTACAAGTGATTGAAAATTAAAAAAAAAAAGGAGAACTCAAGCTTGATATCATAAAAAACAATCATAATTACCTTCTGTAGATGGAAATCAAAACTCAAACTAGGAAACGACCAAAAACTAAAGCCATATAGCAAGAAAACTAGGTGATTTTTCCAATACGATATGCTATCTGAATACAAGGCTTCCATTCTGCTGCAGTCTCAAATTTTCCACCAGTGACTGATAGAAAGATTTTAGTGCCTTGAAATCACCACCCTGCAGAAAAATAACGGGAATATTAAGCTCAATGGGTCATTCACTTAGAAAACAACAAGCACTAAGATTCACTTAGCAAGACATATCCAGAGCATAAATAAATAACTTTTCATTGAATTACTGGCAAAATAAGCCAGGCAGAGAAGTTGCAGGAAATATGGGGCAAAAACCATCAAATTGTTTTTACTATTTCAGTGAGAGTAGAGAAATATACTATAAATATTTCACCTCATAAACTTTTATTACCTTCAATTTTTGACGATATTGCTCTGCCAGATCTGGTGGGCAATGTGCAGAAGAAAATCCTTTCGATACAAAATGAACGAGAAAATCATCCCCAAATTTTTCATACATTACCTTTTGTGCCAGCACAATTTCTCCAAACAAAACAAACTGCATTGAAAAACAGAAAATAAAAGGAAGAAGAAAATGAGTATAAAAAATTGGCATAAACCATCAAAGCACTAAGATAAGAAAATCAGCTTTCTCAGTTAACTAGGATAAATTGAGTAAATATTTAAGTTCCTTCCAAACTAACAAATATCAAGAACCAGACACTAATCATCAACAGACATGTTCCTTCAAAGCATCTAGCATGCTCCAAGTACCCCATAATAGTTGTTAGTAACATCATACAACCTTTTCCCTCTTTTTCCTTAGCATATCAGTCAAAGAAATTTCCTTCACACAACCAAATGCTGAGAGCAGAATGCATAATAGAAGCCAAAACCAATCTTAGTGTGTGTTTGGTTCAACTTATTTTGTCAAACTAATCACTTACTTCTTCCAACTTAAGATAACTTTTCAAAAATAAGTAATTATTTTTTTCTAAAAAAAATAGTTTTGAAACATGCACTCATTTCATAGCATATCTAAGATCAAAGAGACACCCTTTGAATATACAAGCATTGTTACTTGTTACCCAAATAAACAAACCATAAGACTGCATAAATTACACATTGTCAATAATTCTAAGTCTCCATACTCCAGCCTTTGACATACATTCAAACTGTTCCAAGGTAAAAAGACAATTGATATTCATCGTGAACCCCCAAAATGTTAATCCACAAGAAAGTAGCTCTGCCTCCTCCTTATAATAAAAAAAATAAGTGGTCTACTAGGTCTGAAATATACCTACACAAAGCACACATCAAGGCAATGAACATTTCAAGCTTTACATATCTGCAACAAGTACTCATCCTATCATGTACTATTGATCAAACAAAGGGCTTGACTTTAGATGCTAAGAGAGATTTTTTTTATTTTCAAATGGATTTTCAAGGAAAGATAAGCCTATGATGATTGGAATAGATTTATAAACCAGTGAAAAGAATTTAAAGAAGGACTCAGTCCAAATTCTCCGTGGAGAGATATAATAAAACCAAGAGCAAAAGGAACTTGTTGGAAAAGCTGTTTTTCCTTTTGTATAAATCTATTTTTTGCATACTGATTATATCTACTCTCTCCTATGTTTTCAGTAGCTATCCTAGGTCTGAATAGTAACATTCTGTACTTCTACGCATGGTAATCCTCCTTTTCATATATATATATCAGTTGAGGAACACAAGGATTTCTTGCCATATTTAAAATCTCTAGTTTGTATCAGAGTGTTACAATCCCACTCTATTGTCCAAGTTGCCGCCCTTTGTCGGTCACCGCCATTCACAGCAACCATTTTCTCAGGCACCTTCAAGGGTTATCAAGTGCAACCTAACCCAAGAAGTTTCAGGTCCAGATTCCGACCCATGCACTCTCACGCACTGATTGCACAAGCTGCCCTGCTAGGCATGTGCAGCCCATGCATCGGCCAACCGCTGTTGGAATGCCACCGCATTCGCCAGAGCTTCCATGTTTTGTTTCAGGCATCAATTCTCCTTTTTACTCTTATTTGGCTTGTGGGTTTGAACTTGAGACATCTTTCTCTTTGAGTTTTGGTTTTCTAATTCTGAAAATGACTACCCCTTGTTCTGCTGAGCTTGTTCCATGCCTTATCCTCTCTATTTCTAGGACATGCACCATCACCCCAGAGAAACTCAATAGTAAAAATTATTTGTCATGGGCTGCCTCTGTGGAACTCTGGTTCCTTGGTCAAGGATACCATGACCATCTAGAAAAAGAGGAAAGTGGAGGATCAGTAGAAAGCTGTACTCAATAGAACCAAGACCTCTCTGGGTTTAATAAAGTTGAGCCTAAGTTTTCAGAGGATGAGTATCAAGAATATCTAAAGCTAAAATCTTTCTCAACGAACCTATTAGAATAGCTATTGTACATCTTTACAAAGCAGACTTTTTGTTATATCTATTTGTGTGAGGTGTCATAGGTTATAGTATTTGTACAACTATTCCAGACTTGTACATTCACTTTATATATATATATAAGACCAGTTGAGTGAATCTAACTCATTCTTTTTGATCCATACATTCAAATTTGTAACTTTAATTTGGTATCATTGCGTGTTCGGTCCTGCTCTGCATCTTCGATTTGATCAAGTCTCCAGTGGGTGTTGCCGCCACTGTCCCTATCTCCAGCACCACTCGCTGCTTGTCACTGTTGCCAACTGTCACCTTTTTCTATCCAGTGAATACGTCATCAAAAGCGCCTTTCCCAGCACGATAAAACCCAAGAGTTCAGAGGCTAAAAACATCACATGCACTCTCACGCGCCATCATGATTCCACTGCACTACCTGACGCATGAGTTACACACGCCCCCTTCCTGCCACCATATCAATTTCCTACCAACCCTAGGAGTGTTGTCGACGTCTCCCACTTCCATTTCTGACACCGCCTCTTGGTTTTATCCTTGTTAAGGGTTTGCTTATGGTGCTCTCCTAGGTGTGTACTGTTCATGCACTAGTCTCCAGTCACCAAAACAATGATATGACACCTCCATTGTATTCACCACCTTTTCTTGGTTCAGTTTCAAGCCTCATCCCTCCTCATCAACTTTTTGTGTAGTGGATCTAGTCTCTCAAACTTTGGCAAGGTTTCGTTCTTGTTTTCCTCCATTTTGTCTCTGTTTTCTAAAAGAAAAATGACAGACACAAGCGTCGTTCTTCCCTTTTCCAAAAACTGAAGGTGTAGTAGAAGAAAGTCGCCCTCAAGCCATTCTCAAGTATCCTACTACTTCCTGCATGGCTTCCCTGAGAAAACAACAAATGTCTCAAAGTCTGGAAAGTCTGAACATTTGCTTTCTCAAGTTGACTATCAAGAATTTGAAGTCCAATAATCAAAACCAATCATCTTCAACACCTAGTGTCTCAATATGTATTTCTCAATTATTGGATATGTATCTTAAACCCTAAACCTCATCTTATAACCTTAAAAAATGGTTCTAAGGTTGCCCCTAAAGGAGTTGGTCAAATTTCTTTGTCTGCTTCCTTACATTTGGAGTTTGTTCTTTGTTCCCATCTGTCCTTTCAATTTAATCTCTCTAAGTCAATTAACTAAATCATTAAACTGTTCAATAACATTTTGTACTGATTCTTATGCGATACAGCAATGTGATACAGGTCAACTAATCGAGGTAGGACATGAAGCAAGAGGACTCTACTATCTAGAAACACATTCTTCTGTGTCATGTGTTGTTGCTCTTTCTCCCAAGTTTCTTCATGATCGCTTGGGTAACCCAAACTTGTTGAAGCTAAAGAAAACGGTTTCTAGTCTTAGTAAGTTACAAATGCTAGAATGTGAATCATGTCAATTAGGCAAACATACTAGGTCCTTTTTTCCAAAACAAATTGAACCTCGATGTAACTCCATTTTTTCTCATTCTTTCAAACATTTAGGGACCAAGTTGTGTTGCATTTTTTGGGTATAAATATTTTGTGAATTTCATTGATGAATACTCTCATTGTACTTGGGTACATTTAATGAAAGATCTTAACTTCTTCCTATTTTTATATTTTTCTTCAATAAAATCAAAAACCAATTTGGCAAAATAATAAAAAATTCTTTGAAGTGACAATGCCAAAGAATATTTTTCTAATCTTTCTTCTTTTTTATTCTCATAGCGCATCTTACATCAATTCACTTATCCTCATACACCACAACAAAATATCATAACAAAAAGGAAAAATAGACATTTAGTTGAGACTGCATGAATCTTATTGCTTAATGCAAATGTCTTTGTCCATCATTGGGGCGATGCGGTTCTCATTGCCCACTTTCTAATAAATAGAATGCCTCCTTCCACACTAGAAAATAAGATTCCTTATTCCATTATTTATCCAAATGAAAACTTGTAACATGTGTCTCCTTGGCTTTTTGGTTGTACTTGTTTTGTCCATGATGTTTCTCCAAGGTTGGGTAAGCTCTCTGCAAAGGCCATCAAGTGTGTTTTTCTTGGGTACTCCTATATTCAAAGAGGGTATCAGTGTTATTCACCAGATATTACACAATATTATATGTTTGTTGATGTTACCTACTTGTATCTAACAAGTGTTGCTTATTCCATCTTTTATCCCTTTGTAGTCTCCTCTTCCTTGGACATCAAACATGGATGAGATTCAAAATCACTTGCAACTAACAACCCCCCTCCTCTCATCACTCATCAACACAAGACACAAAGGACCGAAACTTCACAAGACGAGTCCCCTGCTTCATGTTCTTCCCCATTAGCTTCCTTTACAACAGATTCTTCTCCATTATCACCTCCTCGCGATGAAATCTCGGGATGCCCCATAGACAGGCGATCTACTACCGAATATTATATATCTATTGGGGACAATGTTATCTCTTGGAAGAGCAAGAAATAGAATGTTGTTGCTCGATCTATTGTAGAAGCAGAATATAAAGCTATGGCTACAACCACTTGTGAAACTAGTATGGATTAAGCAACTTCTTCAAGAGCTAAGGTTTTATGAAATTTAATAGATGAAGTTTTGTGATAACCAAGCAGCTCTTCACATTGCATCTAATCTCGTGTTCCACGAAAACTAAGCATATAGAGATTGACTACCATTTTGTTCGAGAGAAGCTTTTTGTCCAAGGAGATTCGAACTGATTTTATCAACTCAAATGATCAACTTGCAAATATTTTGACTAAATCGTTGAGAAGGCCTAGAATTCAATTTATATGTTCCAAGCTTAGTGCTTATGATTTATATGCTTCAACTTCAGGAGAAGTTTTAAAATAACTATTTATTATTTGTTTTATAGCTTTATAAAGTTGACTTTTGTTATATTTATTTGTGTGAGTTATCATAGGTTGTAGCTTTATTTGTACTTTTGTTCCAAACTTGTATGTTTCCTTTATATATATATATATATAAAACCAGCTAAGTAAATTTGAATCATGCTTTTTGATCCATAATTCAAATTTATAACTTTAACTAAACCATTATATCATGTTTCTCCTTGAGTGTTTGGATGTACATGTACTGTTCATGATGTGTCTCTAGATCTAGATAAACTTTCTAAAAAAGCAATTAAATGTGTATTTTTGGGGTACTCTTGTCTTCGAAAATGGTATAAATGTTACTCTCCTGACACTAGAAGGGTATAAATGTTACTCTCCAGACACTAGAAGGTACTACATGTATGCTAATATTACCTTCTTCGAAGATTTTTTGTTCTCTTCTTCTGTGTAAGATACCATACAATAAGTCTTACCTATACCACCTCTTAGCCCCATGGTGCATCCTTCTCATCACATTTTCCATCAACAAGAAAATGATTGTTGAAATGTAGGTTCTTGAACATAATGGTACATGGAAGTTGGTTCCTCATCCTCTGGAGAAGGTGGTTAGTTGTAAATAGGTATATGCCATTAAAGTTAGTCCTAATGGTGAGGTTGATTGCCTTAAGGCCACATTAGTAGCCAAAAGTTGCACCCAAATATATGGTCTTGATGATGGGGATACTTTTTCTCCCATGGCCAAAATTTCTATTATTCATCTTTTTCTTAATATGGCTATTATTCGCCATTAGCCACTTCATCAATTGGACATTAAAAATGTCTTCATTCATGGTGAGTTGGAAGAGGAAACTTACATGGAGCAACCTCTTGGTTTGTTGCTCAAGGGGAGAATGGTTTGCTTTGTAAACTTTGTCACTTTCTCTATGAGCTCAAACAATCTCCAAGAGCTTGGTTTGAAAATTTTAGTCATGTGTAGAAATTTGAGATGAAATAGTGAAGCAAATCATTCAATTTTTTATTATCACTGTTCTCTTAGAAAGTGTTTACCTAGTTGTATATGTTGATGATATAGTTATTATAGGAAATAATGCTTCTAAAATTTCTTAGCTGAAACAATACTTATTCAATCACTTTCAAACTAAAGATTTTGGCTTCCTAAAGTACTTCCTTGGCATAAAGGTGCGGCTCAATCTAAGGAAGAAATTGCTATTTCATAGAGAAAGTATGCTTTGGATATTTTGGAGGAGATCGACATGATTGATTGTAGGCCCATTGATAGTCCTATGGACCAAAATCAGAAGTTAATGGCTGAACAAGGTGAAGCATTTTAGGATCCAAAGAGATATAAAAGATTAGTGGGGAAACTCATTTATCTCACAATTACACAACCTGACATTGCTTTTGCAATTGGGGTTGTCAGTCAGTTTGTACAGGCTCCTCAAATTGATCACGAGAATGTTGCAATTTGCATTCTTAGATACATCAAAAAGGCTCCAGGACAGGGTTTGTTGTGTGAGGATAGAGGAAATACTCAAATTTCTAGATGTTGTGATGTTGATTGGGTAAACTCCTATAGATAGGTGCTCTACCACTGGATACTGTGAATCCATTAGTGGAAATATCATCTCTTGGAAGAGTAAGAAATAGTGTTGAAACCCAATCTAGTGCAGCAACAGAATATAAAGCTGTGGCTTTAGTTACTTGTCTTTGCATTCCACTGTAACTTGTGCTATTCACAATCACTTTTAAGATAATAAATAATTTTCCAAAAGGATAAGCAAGTCAGAGTGGTAGCTTAGAAAGTGAAAAGCTAACTACACATCTCTATAGTAACCCTTAAGTACACTTCTTAGTATAGTTCTTGCAAAACATTTTTCAGATAATCACAAAATACAAAAAATTTAAGAATCCATATCATATAAATTGAAGGAAAAATATAATTGTCATAGATGTCAATTATCATGCCATGAACCTTTCAGCCAACAAGATTACTCCAAAATTCCAAATAAAATGAGAAGCAATGCATGGAAGAAAATAAGTACTTAGTAAGTTGGCATAGAACTAAAAGAGGAAAGTTAAGCTGATTTTCTCAGAAACTAACTAATATGAATTACACAATCTTTTAGACCTTTAAGAATTACACACACCAAAAACAAAGACAAATATTCACTAACTGACGTTTTCCTTCTCACTTTGCATAATCAGTATGCTCCAAGTAACTAATGACAATTGTTGAAACTATCCTACAATCATATGGTGAAGATGAGGATGAACTACATTATAAGGGACGAAATCATCAAACACTCAATCTAGTTGGAATCCCCATATGACTTTCATTGCATTCAACCAAGGTAGAACAATTATTTAATTAAAAAAATTAGTAAGATAACAGCAGATATCTATAATAAACCCCAGTTACCATTCAAACTATAGTTCTTGCAAAGAATTCTTTAGATGCTTACATGTAAGAAAATTCCAGATTCTAAAACCTAGTATGTTATACTCTTGTTGGAAATATTTATATTCTATAATTATGTCATTTGCACCCTCTTATACTCATGATCCTCTTATTATTACTCAAACAAACCATATTTATGAATGTTTTCTTCTACTCGCATCATTGTTCCTGTTGTACACGTAAAAATAAATTTTTAAATTCTGCTCCTGAGCTTTTTCTTGAGCTCTCCTCAATCAATACCCACTTTTATTAAAAACAAAGGACAAGCAAACAGTTTTCTTCACAGGCCAAAGAATAAGACAGCAAACTCTACCTTCTGTTAAGAATTATAACCTATCTTATAATAAGGAGCCAAAGTGAGGAAGAAATCTTATCATATACACAATGGTTTTGGACAGCAGTATAATATCACTTGAAAGAGACAGAGTGACTAAATGAATGTATAGAACAGTAATACATGTGTCTTACAGTATTTGCATCGTGGAACTCAAAAGATCTGTCCAGCACACTGTACAAACAGCAGTTTGTAGCAAATGCTTCAATCACAAAACTTCGAAAACCAGGAACCTAAAAACCATTAACCATTTAGGGAGAAAAAATCTCAAACAAAAAAGGTTAAGTATAAGTGAGTAGAATCTACCTTTTCTTCATAAGGCTGGGCACACCAATCTTTAATTAATCTAATAAAAATCTGTACACATGCCTAATTTGAGAGAATAAAAGTATGATTCAGATTGTGATTTTTGTCAAAAGTACTAATCTAGGAACAGTAATGACCCATAGTTGAATATATAGCAAACACTGAACATACCTTTCTTACAATAATATCCTTATGATTACAAGAAGAGTACAAAAGCAACTGCATCACTGGATCCAGGTATGCTTTACATTTTGGGGAAAGAAATACTGGAGACAGATCATGTGTAGTAATCACATGAAGAAATGTATACAATGTTCGTTGAAGTTCTTGCAACTCACGAATTTCCTAAAAGATGGGGAAATAATAATCCTATTATTATTATCATGCATATACATTTGAGAGGGTTTAGAAGCAAAGAATAAGTTAAACCGTAATTGTGCAGAAGATGCAATTCTACAGCGCATTTTACATTTGAAACAACATAGCTTTTAACTAAGAAAAACATTCAGTTTATTGCCAGAACACAGCAACTAAGTACCAGAATGAATAAGCAGTGTTAAATGCAAATGCAGTGTCATTGTTTCCTTAATCTAAGATCCACTAGATTTTCCATTTTAAGGCTCCATAACCTGTAGAAAGTAAAAAATTTATATAGAAAAGTGGACACCTGACAATAAAACTAACAACAAGCACAACTATTATCACACAGCACAAACACAAACTGTCTCACAAACTTCTTAAAATTTGATGAAAAATAATCAAATCATAAACAGCAATCATATAACAAAGGTAACTTAAAGCAAGTAAATCAAAAGGAAACGAAAAATATATCCCAGCTATTTATTAGGAAATTGCATCAACATTTTCATACCTCAGTGATTGCATCAGGACCAGAAGGTAATTCATTTCTAGGAATAACACTGAATATCCTCTCAGCAACAGTTGGAAATATTTCCTCCAAAATGTCGCACACCAAAGTATTGAACTTGCAGATAAGTTGATTGAGTAACAAAAGAAAACCAACTATCTGCTTTGGCTGCAATAAGATATAAACAAGACATTACACAGTTTCATCTTTAACCAACACCAAAGGAAACAATCAAATTCAGGTGCAAAACATCTGTCACTTAGTGTTCAAAATTATGGGGTTTTCAGTATATAGGGAAAAAGAGAGAATATTTACAATAATCAGATAAGATAAGATATTTTTTATATTACAATATATTCAAATAGTCACCCTTAAGATAAAGCTTGCTAAGCTTTAAGCTTGATACAAAAAAAATCCTTTAGAAGAAAAAACTAAGTAGTTTAATTTGTGACTATGGAATAGCAGGACTGAGATCACTATAGAATGGCCGCAGAGCCAGCCGATACTTCTAGTAAAGCTGCATGAGCCAGGATTATTTTCTCACGAAAGTCGTGGGGCCAAGCTTCCCTGGGAAGACCATGAGGCCAAGCTGATTTCTCTGATCTCACAGTGCACAATTTGAACCAAAAAGTGAAGATTTGAGTAAAGGAGGTGATGGATCAATAAGTGGAGAGAGAAAATTAACCAAACAGTAATGAAAATCTGAATAGAGATGCGAGCCCAAAAACCAATTAACAAAGGGCAAATTCAGGACAACGATGATGGCACAAGTCAGATACTGTTGAAGAAGCCAGAAACTGGCCAGGACATGCCACCATGTGTGGAGGAGGACGGCAGTGCATGGAAAAACCATATCTACACAAGAACAGCATGTCAGCATGCATAAAATCACCTATGAGGATGGCTCTGGTGGGAAACAGCCATTAGAGGGAGGTGAGCCTATCAGTGTGGTACAGCTGAAAAAAGCCATGGACAAACAGCCATCAGAGGGAGGTGAGTCTATCAGTGTGGTGTGGCTGACAAAAGCCATGGACAAACAGCGGCAACAGCAGACAAGCAGCATTGTAATAATTGAAAACAGAGTTCTGAACCTGTTAGAAAGATGTTACAACAGAAATCAGAACCTGGAGCAATACTCCAAGCCTAAAAGTGTCTTGAACGTGCCGATAATATGCTCGGTAGAGGAGACTGGAACTCGAAGAGAAACTCAGCCAGAATATGTTTGAAACATGACAGTAAAATGCATGTTGAAGAAGTCACAGCATTGGACAAAACCAGTCAAGAAAATGGTTGGAATGAAGGACAAGGTCAAGGATGGCTTGAAAGAGGACATTACAGTGGTGATTCTGAAAAATGATCGCAGCAACAAAGACATCTAATTTGAAGGAAGAATCATGAAAAGAAAGTGGAGTTCCAGAGTTGACAGAGCTCAACAGCAGAGTGATAACAGGACAGGTCCAGAGGATGGTACTGTTCTAATACTATGTTGAAATTAAAAGATTTTACATGTGAGGTAGAGGAAATGAGGGAACGAACAATCTGAACTTGATTTTGATTAGATATGATACAATGTATTACATGATGATATGTTCATAAAACCTAAAGCACTAAGCTTTATTTATACTAATTATAATCCTAACTAAACAAGGAAACAAATCAAGAGAAAAGGAAATATGGTAACCAACCAATCCTAGATAATGGAAAAAAGGAATCTAATCTGAAGGATAAGATACTCTATATATGAAAAGAAATAATCTAACACTTCAAATTAAGATGACTGTCAACCAACCACTCAACCTACTACAAAAAAAAATCTCCACAAACACATTCATATGATACAGAAAATATGGCAAGAAAATCATAATAGACAATCTTTTTTCCATCCTTTAAAAGGCCTATATCCTTTGTTGCTGACAAATTCACCATGTACCTAAAAGGTATTTGCCCAGTTCTGACAAAATCATAAAAAAAGGAGCAGGCTGCTCCCACAGATTTACCAAAAAATGAAAAAAAGAGCAGTACACAGACCAATATGACTTGCTTGACATAAAATCTACTAAAGGCAACAAAAACTATGACATACAATCAGACTCCCTGCAGTCAAATAAAAGGAATATTCTCAAATGCCAGAAAGTATTCAAGATATATTAGAGCAGTAGAAAGGTTAGACTTACAGCACTATCCATGCTACATACTAAAAACCTAGGCTTTAATTATCATATGTATGCATATCCATAACCAGCCTAATAGGATCATATATCAAAATGGTCCAGCAATAAATTAAGAAGATAACATGCGAGAGGAATATTATTCTCAATGTCATCACATTTCCAATGCCTCTTGCAACCCCAAAACGTAAGCATTTGCAAAATCAGTCTTCAATACACCAATAGCATTGCAAATAAATGCATTGAGGTCTAGAGATTGTAAAAAGATTAAGTTAAAGAAATTAGAGATAATATGTACTTCAATTTCTTCGAGCAACTGCTCCAATGCTTTTGGAAGATAAGGAAAGACTGATGCCCCTAGTGTATCCACCATGCGGTGTATAAAAGATGTGACCTACATACCATACATGGATATTACATACTTTTTTAAACAAACAATTTTTCAATTACTAAATCTAATTAATACCTTGTTCCGCAGAGGTTCTACTTTTGGAAATATAACAAGAACTTGAAGAAGCACATCCAATGTCTACATAGAAGACGGAAGGACAAGATTTAGCAAAACAAAAGATTAAGAAACAATAAACAATAACCCAATTTTAATAAAATAGACATAGGCTTACCACAAAATATTATTAATCACACAAAGCATCTTGCAAGGATGGATTTTATACATTATAGAGCAAAACTCCAAAAATTTCGTCTATAAGACTATAACAAGATTATTTTCTAAATCCCCTTAACACAAAAAAAGACAGAAAGTATAATTCTGATAAACCATATACACCTCCAGGGAACATCAACCAAACAATTTTGAAAATACTAACCTGCTTAAACATGAGACCTATTGCAGGGCGACTGGCAGTTACAAGACGCTCACTAAATCCCTAGATCATGTAAAAAATAGTAAGAATGGAGGAAAAAAGGAAACTGTTTATGTATATTTCTACAATACTACCCTTTAAACTTCAAATTAAGAAACAATAAAACAAAATATAAATCTTTTTATCACTAAAGGTTGAGTTTTGACTTTTGAGGCTTTTATAATAGAATATATTAGAGATGGGGGGAAAGCACAAGTCTAAATTAGAAATGCACCTTACTGAGAGAATTAATTGCCATGATAATTTGCTGGATTACAGCAATTTTGGCATTAGTCTCCTCACAATTCAATACCTTGGCATTCATGAGCAATGCCTCAACCTGTATTAAACAAGGATAGGAAATTATATGGACCCAATACCAGTGGTGATAGTCTCAAAAGAAGAAACATTTCAGGAAACAAGGAACGGGGGCAAAGAATATGTGTGAATTATCTTGTAGTTTTTTGTTTATTATTTTTGGATACAAAAGTATCTTGCAATTTTAAGTCAAAAATAACCTGCTGACAAAGAGGACTGAGCAAAGAAGACAGATAATCAGATTGCTTTTCGGGTAGGACATCTTCTGTTCCAATCAATAAACCAATTGCCTGTCAAGTGTGTCAATAAACATAAGAAAAATAACAACCAAAAATTTCACAGAAATATCCTTAATCCTGAAACTTTGGAAGATATGAATACCTCAAAAATGTGGCTACCATCTTCTGACCCTGATAGCTCTTCTATTGTATAATTCATAATAGTGAATTGAGCAACTATATCTTGCAGGCTCTGAATTTAACCGAACATTTTAAAGAATCAAGAAGAGAGAAGATGGAAGTAACCAATCACAAAATTCATACATGTCCGTCAAGGCCAAACAAAAATGCAAGAAATCAAGAGTGGTTTCTATATAATTTTGTTTATAACATATATTGTTTTGAGTACATTTAAAATACAGAAAAACATCAAAGAGGGATGGATTATATAATTGCTACCTGCAAAATTGTCTCTATAAAAGGCACCAACTTCATCTTCAGCAATTTTACAACCCTCATAAACAAATAACTTGCTCTACGACTTACATTGATGTTTGAATGATGTATACCTCTTTCATCAAGAAAGGCAGCCAGAACCATAGGAATATATTGAGTATTATCCTGAATAAACTTAACATATCTTGTCACTGTCTCCAAATAAACAAGGGCAACAAGCCTATTAGAGTGACAAGGAAACTTTGTCGAAAGAAGCATAAGCACCAGCTCACTCAACAACCCACTCCCACTTCTTATGGCTTCCTCACTTACAGATTCTCCAAGTGCATATAAAAGAGAAAGTGCACCTTCCACCTCCTCAACATTGCTATCTGAGGATCTTGAAACAGCACTTGCTAACGAATTTCTGATAAACAACTGAGTTACATCAGGCGCTACACGTCCCACAGTGCGAAGCAGAACAAATAAATCCTTTCTGAACTCTCCCATCCTATCCTCCTCCTCTTTACCAATTTTGTCCATCACATCAAGATTAGTGCGGTATACTGGGTCGTAACGGATTAGCACAAGGATAACTTCCAATATCTGTCCGAGGTGAAGTAGTTGTTTCTCCCGCAAAGGAGCAAAGTTCTTCAAAATGGCAACATAACCTGAAAGAAACTGAATGATATTGAATGTAGCATCTAGCTCAAAATTCTTCATTACATAGAAAATGGAGGGTAAAACTTCACTCAAAAGCTCCATAGAGATTCCTTTGGCATCCTCAGAATTTATGCGTTTAAAGCAATCCAAGGCCTCCACAGCATACCCAGTAAGCAATGCAGCTATATCAGAGACCAGCTCAGCATCACCATCCTCGGTCACTAACCTAAGTACACGACTAATTTGAAGGCTTTGCAACAATGACAGTTTCGATTGGGGCTCCATTCGCTTAGAAACAACTGCTAACAAGCATCTGACTGCAGCACCACGAAGCTGATCAGACAGAGGACCAACCAAAATCAAATCAAACAACAAAGGGATGAAAGCATCATTGACTATCAACCCGATGTCTATCCAAGAAATATATCTCCTCATGGAATCTAGCACACTAGTGCATAGCTCCTGATCAGAATTCCGGTACATAGAAACAATGTCATACCAAGCTCTAACTATCTGAGACACACACTGCTGTCTCATTGCATCCTTAACCCGACCCGCAACTGTCAACTCCTCAGGAATTCTAGGGTAGTCCAAACTAATCAATTCATCATCCAAGGCATTCAAAACTCTACAGAACATGTCTATGACCACGTTTCCTTTGCTCAAATGTGGAATAAAATCAACAAAGACGGAGGACCAAACCAAAGGGTACTCGAAGTAAATCAAAGTTATCAAAACCTGCGCAAGCTTGTTCTTTATAAATGCAGGGCCTTCCAAAACCCTTGTGAGGTTCTTGTCTTCAAGACACACTAGGGAAAACACGGAGCCCCTGATCATGTGCCTCTCATCTGGGGTCATTGTCAAGTATCGTGTTCGAATGACTTCATGTAAGGTCTGTAGGCACCAAAACTGGATTTGAACAAGATTTGAAAAGCACAATTTTTCAATGCATAATCTACAAATTGATGGCTTCTCCTTAATATCGTTACAGTAAAGTTTAGCCTGTTTCTTCAAGTCATCGTCAAGGGCTCCCGATTCATCAAACATAATAAGAATTGCTTTCTCCAGATCATCCATGTTATTCTAAAGAATAGAGTTGCACAGGTGTGGATGGATGAGATGGGATGGAATTCCTAAGGAAAGATTTTCAGGCTAGACAGTGCGAGGGATCAATGGAGGAAGAAGAACCTACTGACATAACATAAATATGGGTAGGGTTTTTGTTCGCTTCTATCACTTTCTCTCTGTGTCTGCTGCCTACCTGTAGCAGGTTTTTCTTTTTCTTTAGGGGAGGGATTTGGTTTGCCGTTTAAGGTTTGATTTTTTTTTTTTTTTAAAGCAAAATAATAGGTTTACTAATTATCTGTGATTTTATTTTTAAGAAAAATTATTATTATTAGAGAAGAGAGACAAAATTTATGTTTTCTTAATATTTGATGACAAAATTTATTAATATAAAACTATGGGAATTTTAACCACTTTGATTATATTTAACTAAAAATATAAGAATTAAAAATACATTTTTATTAAAAATAAAATTAAATGTTTTATGATGATTAAATAATTTCTTAAAATAATAAAAATTTTAAAAAAATAAATTTTTAGGAAAATTTAAAAAACTAAAAAAATCTTTTTATATGTTAAACTTAAAGTCT
>JAMLFT010005879.1:0-16920 GCA_026544285.1 Pachyrhizus erosus
GCAGAAATTAAAATAAAAAATATTTTAATTTTAAAATATTAAATTTTTTTAAAAAAACTAAAATAAAAAATAAAATATTATTTAATCCTTGAATTAAATTTAAAATGAAATAAAAGGAACGTATGTGACATTCACACTTTTGGGTTCATAAATTATTGTATGAAAAATAGCCTAAAAAACTTATAGTAAAATAATTAGTTAAATAAAATATTAGTCCCATATATTTTCCTTTTTAGAATAATCCGTATCTCAGATAGAGTTCGTTTGTTTGTTTTTATTTTTTTAATAATAATTTTTTTTAGTTTTTTTATATATTTATCTAAATTATTTATTTTTAAATAAGAAATTTTCTATTTATTTTTAAAATTGCTTCTTAAAAAAGCATTTATTTTACAAAAATTCTATACATACTTTTTTTAAAATTTAAACAAAAATACCCATAATTTGCATACTTAGTGTTTAGAACAGCTACGAAAATTAGATTATAATCAAAATTATATATAATTGATTACAAGACTTTAAAATTGCTTTCTAAAATACAAAACAATCATTGTTTTAGAAAGATTATTTTAAAAATATAAAAACTTAATTTAAAAAAAAAATAAAGAATAAAATAAAATATAAAAAAATAAAAGTGTATTTTAACTAATATAATAAAAATATGTTGAATCCGGGTCAGCATGTTTAGTATACTTCTTTCTCTAATGGGAATATTTTCAAGAATAATAAAATTGTTTTTTATATTAAGAGTTTGACTATCATACAGAATATCAACTTTGGAGATGTAGCTCAAATGGTAGAGCCCTCACTTTACTGAACTGACTTTCTATGTTCCAATCTTTCTCTCTCTCCTTTTATTTTAACCTCTTACTTTTTAATAATTTTGTGTATTTATATTTTTTTAAAATTTTTTTTTGCAAAAAATCATCTTCATAACATTATTTATGAGAGATTTTTTTAAATTATTGATTTTTTCTCTTTACAACATATGACTTTCTCTAAAGAAAACTATGCATTACAGCACTATGAGAGAAGTCTAATCAAAGTAAGATATTTTTATTTTCTTGAAAAGAAATGTTAGAAACATTTTTTTTATATTGTTTATCATTCTTTTTATAATTAATTAAAATTTATTAATTTTAATTTTATAATTTTTTTAAATTAACAAAGACTTATAAAAAAAAATAAGATTAACCAAAATTGATAATTATTTATAAATTTAATTAATTATAAAAAAAATATTAAAAATAGAATAAGTAGCATCTCTCTAATAATTCTCTGAAGAAAAAAACATCTCTCTAACAATCAAAACGACATACTCCCTCGAAAAAAGACAAATACATTTAAACGTAATGAAAGTTAACTTTTCGTTTGACTGCTATCAAATCCTAAATTAAATCAACTAAAAAATTTCGTTTACTAACGTGATATTTTATAATTATGGTAATTTATTGTGTGATACTACTGAATATCACTTCAGTGATATCATCCAAAAACTAAAAAACAAAACAAAACATCATGACCTAGCTATACAAACATTTTAATCTAAAAAACAATTAATGAACTGTGAATCAAAACTAAAAGACAAAAACAAGAATAACATTAAAAATTTGGGAAAGCAAAGAAAATTAAAGAACATCAATACTAATCACCATCTTAAGAACATTACTTAAAGAATAAAAAAGACAAAAGCAGGCATAAAAACATTAGAAGAAGCTTTTAAAAATTACAATAAAAAATAATAGATTAATTTTTATGTATTATTTCACTGTCAATAAAAGAGATGATAGAAGCATGAATTTTGGGAGTATTTGTTTTAAAGTATTATGTTAGATTTTAAGAAATATTATCATTAAAAATGTTAGTTTTAAGTATATTTAAAAAGGTGATCAGTTATATTTTAATTTATTTGGAATATTTTTAAATTTTAAATTAATCTAAATATAAAAAATAGTAAAAGTAGAAGTTACAAGTACGATAGAAAATAATTTTTATTATTCTCATGAGAACATCACTTTTTTTTTTATCTTAATGGAAATAAAATCTTCTTAAGACATGAGAACGTAACTTTTCTAAGAATAAAAGATATTTGAAATCTATTTTTCTAACTTTCAAACAAATATGAAAATAAATATTTTTCTCATCATATTTTTTTCAAAAAAATAATATGAAATAAGCATCTCATTAAAATAATTAGACTAAAATATACTTTTAATTTTTTTATCTTATCTTTTTTATATTTAGTTTGATATTTGATCTTTTAAAAATTTTAGTTTATTATTTTATATTTTTAAAGTGATTTAGTTTGATCCTTTTTGTCATAAATATTATTTCCAACCTTCAAAAACAAAATCAAGTTTCATTTTTTTATGGTTTAAACCCACTAATTGTTTTAACTTTTAATTAGTATAAATAATTTTTTTTCATCTTTAAACTTTCAAAAATTATTTCACTATAGCAACCTATAACTAAAAGTCAATTTGTTATCTATAACATGAAGGGATCAAAGCATTGAACTTGTCACACATATTTCAAAATTTTAATTTAAAACATAAAATAGATAAACAATCATAATAAAAGTTTAATAGCATGAGATTTAAAAGAACACACCATAGTCCAATCATAGTGAAGCAAAACATTAGGATAAGTTAAGAGACCTTGAGGGTAGGGTTGTCACTTACCCATTCTTGAACACACTTGTCTATTATGTATATACACTTTATGGATGGATAAGACATTTTGCCAAAGGTGGAAGCATGAAATTTAAGGCGTAGAATTGAATCACAAGGGAAGGTTTAACAAGAGAATCACACTTCTATGAACAAAATGAAAATTGAGATTTTTTAGGGTTTCTAGATAGAGAGGAATGTGTTAGTTAGTTGTGCTTATTTTTCAAACCTTAAAATATAAATTAACAACAAAAAATTGGAATTGGAAAATGACTTGACTTGTTTGTACATGTGAAGTAATTGATGTCAAAGGCTAAGTTAACGATTGATCATTTTCCAATATTCTTTTACTAAGTGAACATCAACATCTTTGATAACATTGCAATCATTTTGAACATATTTATCAATGTTTGAGCTAGTTTCACCCTTAACATTTTTACTCTTGATCACTCTTATTTGGTTTTTTTTCCTCTCCTTAAACATGAGACACAACATCAGATGTTTCAATAATTGTCCTCATTACCCTAACATTCATAAAATTAGTGGACAAAAACAACGTGAGAAATGAGGTTTAGGAAAATGGAAGAAGAAAGGAAACATAAACTACGATTTGGAATTCAACTAAAGTGTTTTAAATTAGAAACATGAGAGTAGTGAAAAATGTGCCTTTTTGGGAACAAGAAGCTTAGTTGCATTATGACTAAAATGCATTTACTTCTTTGGATCATTGGAAACAAAAATCATTGTGCCTTTGAGTTGGAATAAGGTAACAAGGCAACAAAATTCATTTTTTGAGATGGTATCAACACTTGAAATGAGACAGTGAGATCCAACTTTTTTTTTCAAAGCCATTAAAAACTACGTAACTTTTATTATTGTTCTCTCTCTCACTCGATTATGCATCTTTTCATTGGCCCCTTTAGAAACTTGTCAAGATTTGAAGTTTTGATTTTGTTTATTTTTCTCTGAAATCATTGATGTTATAGGGATTTTGATTTTGTTTTATCTTCTTTAATCTATTGAAAATTTTAAGGTTTTAATTTTGTTTATTCTTTTCCAATTTTGAAATTTTATGCAACTATGTGTATTTATTTTTGAATTTTTTATTTTGTTTGTATTTATTTTTTAACATTTTTTTAATTTAAAATATCATAAAATTATTTATACTTATTAAAAACTATAAATTATTGACAATTTTAAGTGGTAAAAGAAGTTAACTTGATTTTTTTATTATTAAAAATAAAATATATTATTTTAAAAATTATATTTTTAAATTTTTATATATTCAAAATAAACATCAAAACTTAAAAATAAATGTTATAAATTAAAAAATTACATATAATTATTATATAAAATTTTTTACTTGATAAATTAATAAACTACCAATATCTAAGTTGTATTATTATTTAATATTATTATTTAACAGTAAGATTAAAAATATTTTTTTAAAAAACTAAAATTTAAAAAAATTAAAAATTAAAATAAAAATTTCTTATTTAACAGAAATAAAAAGTTATTAAACTTTAATTTTAATATTTTTTTTATTTTTGAATGTAATTTTTTATTAAAAAAAATAAATGAACTTTTTAACTACACTAGTAATTGGCAACGTAAAACGGAATAAGGTGTAAAAGTAAAAGCCAATAACCTAACCCGGAATGAGTCTAGCAATATTACGCGAAGCCGACAACGGAGCAGTACCGTTTTGTTGTTGTTTTGCTTTGATTTAACAGGAATCCAATCAACCATAAATATCATTTACCCCCTAATCATAACACAACCCCTCTCTCTCTCTCTTTCTTTTCATCATTCTCATATTATTGTAACCACGCTAACCTCACCCATCACCCCTCACCCCTCTCCCTCTCCCCTCGCTCTTCCCTTACTGGTTAGTCAATTTTCTTTTTCCTTTTCATTTTCTGTTAATCTTTTCGCTTCCACTTTACGATTGCATGTAACGCCTTCGTCAGAGATATGGGGGTAGGATCTGCATCCAAGCCCTATGTTTCTTTTCATTTTTTACTGTTTTCTTTTTTATGGGTTTCGTCAAGTTCTCATATGAAATTAGGGGGTAGCTGATTAATGATTCTGTTTCCGGCTTGAATTCTAGGTTTCATTAGACTTTTTTGCTTGCAATTTTTTTTAAATTGTTTTTTAATTCCCTCGTTTCCCCTATGTTGTCTAGGTTTCTTAATGCTAATCGTATTTGATTGTGTAAATCTGATTTTTTTTTTGTTTCATTATACGTACGTATTGAATAAATTATGAACGATTTTTTCCAGTGTATTTTTTTTTTCTAACATTTAAGTAATACAGGGCTTGTGCATTATGTGGTGGGGTGTTGTGTTGAAGCTTCTTTTATTTTTTTTATTTTTCCTGAAAGTAATGAATTGATTTAAGTCTATTCTGTTTTCCTTTTTGTGGGTCTTCGTTTTCTAGGTGGCGACAATGTCGACTCCTGCTAGGAAGAGGCTGATGAGAGATTTCAAGAGGCTGCAACAAGACCCGCCTGCAGGAATCAGTGGTGCACCCCAGGATAACAATATAATGCTGTGGAATGCTGTCATATTCGGGTGAGTTGAATTGAATTGTTTTAACTTATAGTCAATTAGTCTCTTCATTTTTTTTTTATTTCTCACTTTGTTTAATTATTGATGGATAAGTGATCTGTGGTTTCTTGTCTGCTTTGGTTACAGTCCTGACGATACTCCATGGGACGGAGGTGAGTGAATTCTTGTACAGAAGATCTTACTATATAACAATTTTGAAATGTTTGTCAAGTGTCAGTTAGGTTCTTTTTCCATCTTGTCTGTTACATAAATGTGTCATATATTGAGTTATTCAGGCACGTTCAAGTTGACTCTCCAATTTACTGAGGATTATCCGAATAAACCACCAACTGTACGATTTGTGTCTCGCATGTTTCATCCAAATAGTAAGTATTAGTTGGAAAATCTTTACCTTGGGGAATCAATAAATTAACTGTGTAGCACTAATGTCATTTTTTCAACTTTCTGTAGTTTATGCTGATGGAAGTATTTGTTTGGATATATTACAAAATCAGTGGAGTCCTATATATGATGTGGCTGCTATACTCACTTCTATACAGGTATCATCTAGTATTTTCTATTTATTAGTCAATGATGTCTGCATTTTGTTTGTACATTTTGTAAATGAACTAAGCAAGCAGGTATTTTGTACTTCATCTATCCCTAGAAGTTTCATTTTCTTTCAGTCCCAAAGGTTATACTCTGCATCAATAGAGTCATTTACCTAAAGGCTACAACATGAACTTCTAAAAGAAATATGATGTTATTCAGTTCAAATTTAAATATTCAGAAAAAATTAGAGAGGTGTCATCTGTAGTTTACTTAGTAGCTGCTCGGGAGATGGAGATTGTTATCCCCACTACTGGCCTATTTATTGAATGGGGGCAAGCCCCCACCCGCCCCTCAAATAAGGGTATCAACCTGCCATAACCTTGCTTTTTGACTTGGGAGAAGGGGATGCAAATATGGAAATTATTTCCTTCCCTCAGTATCTTCAACATTATTTACCTATTCTATAGAAACTTGCTGTAGTAGCCTGGCCTGAAGAGATAATTTAACTCCAAAATAGAATTGAGTATGATAGTGTCTTTGGGATCCTTCTCTTTTTTGACACTATGTATAATAATGTCTGAACTCTGAAGTCCATCACATTAATCTCTGCAGCAATCTTTGATTTACTACTTCATTTTGAAATCCTCTTGGCAAAAGATTTCCAAAAGGCTTGGCAATTGGAGGGGAACAACCTTTTTTCTTGTATGAGTTTATTACTTTGGGAACGGCATGTTTGTTGAGTATCCTATCCTACCTACCTATTACATACCTCTCTAAGAATCCTATTCAGTGCAGCTCATAGGATTGAGAAAATTGTGATGGAGACCTTACGTGGGAATACAAGATTCTAGGAGGAAACTCTGACAATTGCATCATTTATTAACTAACCATCCAGCCCATCCATACATAAATCCAACCAATCCTCTCTATCATAAGAAAATAACTTAGTGGATTTGATCAACAATTATTTCTGGATGGTGAATAAACCATCCATCATATTATAGAAGCCAATGGGTTAAGATATTGGATCAATGATGGTCATAGAAATAAATACAGGTTTTTGGTTCTTCTAAAGTGGTATAAAGCTTTGTTGTTGTAGATTCTTCTGAAAACAGTGCTCAGTAAGAGAGTGTAATTTTAGAGAGAATTTTTGTTGACGTATAAAATAAAATTTAATATGTTCATCCTTAAAAAATTATTAATGGATGGGTTGAATGCTATTTTTAAATGAGTTATGGATGTGTTAAGTTTTCTTAATACATTTTTAATGGATCATAAATGGACAAGCTTTTTTATTTTTGACCCATCCATTTTATTTCAACTCAATTTATCCAAACCATTTACTCTACACCTACAGAGAAAACAGCCATTAATTTAGAGTTTTACTATAAGCCTATGCACCATGGTTAGTTGGTGGTCAAAAGCGGCAATATTTGTGCCTAATTAGAGGAGCTTCTAGTCCTGTAATTTGAAAACATGCTTCTCTTTCCTCTCCAATCTCATCTCCAAGCACATGACATCCCAATCATACAGTGAGTTTGCAATGAGTCACTTTCCCCTAACATGACTTGGGTCAGCAATTCCTTGTGTTGAGTGGATGGGCTTGTCTCTAACAAGTGATGGACACAGGTCATTCATGGTTGTTCTGGGCAGTTTAGCAATGGGGGTTGGTCCTGCTGGTCACCTTCAATGGCTCTGATTGAGCATGGTGGATCTTGGTTTGCACAATAGCAACCATGGACTTGTGGGGGATCTGCAAAGGTGCGGTTGAGGTCAGGGGTTTGGGTGTGAGTGAGAAATTTCTTGGGGTTTGTTATGGAGGTTTAAGCTAAAAAAAAAACAATTACCAAAAAATGTCAGCTTCGTTTACTTTTATGGTATTATTCTTAAGTTTTAACTTTTTACTTTAATAACATGTTTGGATCTGTATTGCCAAGATAAAAATGCTCTTACTGGATGGCAAAACTTAGAGCTAGAAAAAGAAGCATACACAGCAAATGAGAAAAATGATGTGATTTTGAAGCCTGTGGACGCACGTCCAAACAGGCACTAAATTAAAAAAACCTTCTACCTAAGTAATTTTTTGGAATGTTCAAGTCATGTCTGAGGCTTTTGTCTGGGCTTTGTACTTGATAGGATTAAATACGAATGATTTCTTACAGATACACTCACCTCGTTAGTTCCTTTTTTTTATTTTGTTCTTTAGAAGTTATGAGATAAGTAGCTTCTGCTGTCTGCATTACCTTAGCTTGAGTGCTTGACAATTTAGGGGTAAGTTGTTTTCTTGAGTTTTTGGAGATTGATTGATGTATCTGCCCAATCTGGATGTCTTTTTCTGTACGTCGCAGAGGTTCTGGGAATAGGAAGGATACAAGTTGTTTTGGAAATTTTTTATTGCTTAAGTCTACTGTTTGGCATCAACACAATATTGTATTTGGAAGTCTGGCACTTCTTTTTTCTGAAATAAATAAAATATATAGCATAAATCGTGTTATGTAGTAGTCATCATGTTATAATTATTTTCTAAAAGGTAATTATTCCTCTTTTGCAGTCATTGCTTTGTGATCCCAACCCAAATTCTCCTGCAAACTCTGAGGCAGCTCGAATGTTTAGTGAGAACAAGCGCGAGTACAATAGAAGAGTGAGGGAAATTGTGGAGCAGAGTTGGACAGCCGATTAAGTTCATCCTTACATGCATGTGAAAGCTTTGAAGGCATGAATTAGTTTGCAGTGGTGGCGCGGTACCTATAAGAATGATTGTGCAAACTCATCAAATTTATATTCCTTGCTGATATGAATGATAGCATCATCTTATCTTTAATTTATTTAGCTTTTGCATTGCATATGTCAGTTAATGTAAAATAGAATTATGCGTGTCATTGTACTTTGGATTGTTATCAACATTCAACATATTTGCTGAATTGGTTATTATCTCACAAAGGTTTTTGAAAATTAGCTTCAACTTTATGATCTCACAAGGGCTTACCCTTTTTGCCCCTCCGCGATACTGTTTTATCCCATCCATAGTGATTGTGAACTCTTCTGTGCCATATTGAGTGTTATTGTACCAGTAGAAGTGGTATTTTGTTTTTGGTGACGATAGTTTACCCTCGTTATCTTCGATATTAGCATGTCAAACTTGCGTATCCATACTGCTTTTTTTTTGTTTTGTTTTTTATACCCGAATTTATAAGCTGGAGAATTTTTTGCAGGTAAATTCGTGTTCTCTTAAAATCAATAATTTAACAATTAATATTTATTGATTTTAAAAAAATTAATTTGGTCTTCAAAAGTATCTGAAAATAATAAATTTTATAAGTCTCTAAAATGTGATTTGTCACTTAATTTAAAATTCAGAAAATCGTGATTTAAATAATATTTTTAAAGGCTAAAATAATAAATAGTTAAGTTTAAAATTTATTTAAATTTTATTTTAAATTTTCCTATTTATAGAAACTATTGTTATTATGGCCTTATTCAAAGAGATAAGGTATCCAAACGCGTTTTTGTTTAAAACGTAAAAGGCATTTTAGCCAAAATTCTTAGGATACATTAAACAATCAGGATGATAAGGAAAACAAATCGATGGGGGTAAATGGTAGTCAATTCAGAATCTCAGATCAAGGTAAAAGCTATAATTTAGAAAGAGAATCCAAGAGTATAGAATTAAAATTGAAATGGATGTTGGTGCTATCCAAAGCTGCCCACAATCCTAGTTTTTTAAAATACAGAAAATAAACACCAAATTACAAACGGAATACGGATAACGCAACAGAAACATAATTTTTAAGTTTCATAATTCTTTTTCTAGAATGATTCTTTTTTCCTGTAACATAAATGTTTAGCATGTTCAGTGATTTATCCCGTGTTGACAGCGTTGCACATATATAAATGTCACCAAACCTAAACATAATTTTTAAGTTTCATAATTATTTTTCTGGAGTGATTCTTTGTTCATCTAACATAAATATGTTTAGCATATCCAGTGATTTTTCCCGTGTTGACAGTGCTACACATATATAAATGTCACCAAACCTAAGCATTACATTTAACATTTAACATTTAACGTATAAATTCACATAAAGGATCAGAAAATAGATTCGCATAAATTTACGAGATGGAAATGATGATTAATACAGAAGAAAATACAGTTTTGTTTTGAATAAATGTTTGCCTTCACAAATACTATGGAATCCTCCATAGACACAAACAATAACATTCAATACAGTATGGTTTGATTAGCAAGTGTATAATAACAGGACACACAAAATATGCCAAGTGACCAAGCGAAGAGAAATGCAGCCTATACAAAAGCACACTCCACACACAGAACACTGGGAATCACAAAATTTCATAAATGCAAGCTCATGATGTTTACACGACTTCTGTCACGCTATTCTTCAGTGGTCGGAGCTTCCTACAGAAGTTGCAAAAAACCCATAAGCCATATATTTTACTGCATCAACTCGTTAAAATTAGACTTCTTAATAAGCCACTTACCATATTTTCTTGGTCTCCCTTTGGAGTGCTAATAGTGACTGTGAGCAGAAAAAAATCACGGTAAGTGTTAGATTAACAGAATTTAATATGTGTGATACATATCATAACATAAATATTGTTGTGCACACTTGGTCACTTGCCTTCTTTATTAGCATCATATTTCCTTCCCTGCCTCTTTACCATGCCCTTTTCCTTAATTGGTTCTTGCTTGCTTGGCTTCTCAGATTTTTTAACCAACCTATTAATCCTGTTGTCTAGAACAGGTCTTGGAGTTGTGGTGTTAGTGCTTCTCAACCTGGATCCAGGATTACTCTTTTGACATGTCTCCTTCTTTGTTGACCCCGTAGAAGGAGTGAGTTCAGTAGACTCAATGTTTAAGCTCTTGGGTTTCAATTTTCCACTCCCCATGGTAGAAGAGCTATGCACATCATCATCAGAAGACCGAGTTCCCTCTTCTGGCACATGTGAAATAGTCTCAGACACCTGCAACTGCTCCATGCTTTCTGAGATGTTATAGCTCTCAAACAATGCTTCCACAGTTTCTCCATGGCCGTCAAGCTGATGTCTGCTCACATAAGATTTTAGCCCTTCTTGCATTGGCCCGAGAGGCTGTGGTTGATATTCAAAGAAAAATAAATCATCAAAAAAATTGGCTAAGTTAATGAGCAAACAAAAAAGGGTGCTGCATTTGCACACAAGTTTGCCAATATGTCATACCAGATCCCTAAACAATACGGCAAATTACATTCATACTCCTTAAACTAACTGCTATTTGCAACCAATATCCCTTCCTTTTTTAACCATATTAGAGGGCCCTCAAGTAATTAATCAGGGAGTTGTATGAGAAGGAGAAATCATTACATGGTCTAGGAACATGTAATCTCAATCAATCTCTACATGACATGTAACCTATTTACCTAAATTAAAAAATATGATTACATAGAGATTAGTCAGGACCACATAATCTCACATTATGTAGTGATTTCTCTGCCAAATGGAAGTCTATTAATAGAAAGGGGGACATTAATTGCGAAAGTCTGTATGACAGGAACAATATGCTTAAATTCCGGGGATATAAATGTAATTTACTCTTAGAAAATATGGCATGCCATATAGATGTGTTATGTGTATTTGTGTGTTTTGATCAGTTGATTTATGTAGTACCTCACATCCAGCCTCCAAAGCCAATTTGAAGAAGCCAAGTGAAATTGAGTGCTTGGCAGCAGTTTCAGAGAGCTTGATCTGGTTTAACCAATATGAAGCCGAAGTTAGAAGATTTAACTTGGTTCGTGTAGATGTCTTGGAAATGTCAGAAATGGGTCTTTTGCTTCTGCCTTGTCCAAAAGCACTCCTCCCAGTAATAGTCTCGGAGATTGGGGTAATGTTGCCACCCAGCTTGGGTCTTGAAACGGCTGGTGCTTTGGCAGGAATAGAGAGCCTTCTGGGTGGCTTTGCACTACCAGACTTGTCCTTGCCAGAAAAATCAAGAACACTCACACTTTTACTTACACTTGAAACACTTCTCTCCCTGAAAGAGAAAAATGTAACTTTTTAAAATCTATGTTATAACATATATCAAATTGAGTCGTCCAATCATAAATTCTTATGTTGACAAAGAACATAAGCTGTTTATCCCGTACAATTTTTACAAAACAGAAGCAGATTAAAACAATGTGATAGTCTTGTAATTAAAAGTAAAAAAAAAAAATGATACATAAATCATCTTCCAGAAGTAATCAGACCCTGCATTTATTAATTTAATTTCTATGCATTTCAGTATAAAATTATTAAACTATCAATTAATTAAAAATTATATTAAGTATAATTTATAAGATAATTATTATGAAAGTTATCAAAATTATGATAATTTTTATTTATTTATAGAAATTAAAGATATACATCAAGAATCTACAACAAGTTACACACATACTATGTTACTATTTACTCTGTTTTTAGTAATAGTGTATAAAATTGAACTAAAACACTACCTCTTTGTTTCAGAAGACTTGGAACAATTGGGTGTATCTGACTTGTCTTCCTTGGATTTGTTGGTAGCAGAGCGGAGAGCGTACTTCTGAAGCTTGGGTCTGGCGGTGTTCCCTGAACCATGACAGATCACAACCCATTTAAATTATCATTGTTTTGTATACACAGTAGTTAAAAAAAGTGTTACAGAGAGTGTAACAACGATAATGTATACCAGAAGAAGCAGCAGAGGGCTGTTGTTCCATATCTGATGATGCTTAATTGAAAAGAAAAGAACTTGAGATGAGAAGAGATGAGATGTGTGGATGTGTGAGTGATTATGATGTTATGTGGTTTGGATTTATATTACAAGGTTGTGTTGTCTCGTTTTGCTTTGAGGCGGGAAAACATAAAATTTGGGACGTTGATCTTGTGGGGGCAGGGTGGGGCTTCATGGACCCATGTTTGCAAGCTATGCAAGACACAAGACTAGAGGCTCCCTCCGTTTTTCGAAATTCAAATTTCAAAATTAAGGATACGTTTGCGTCAAGCCAGCAAGAGAGAGCCGTTGTTAATTTGTCAAAAACTCCTTTGGGCTTAGCAAAAACTCATGGACCAACAATTACCAATACTTTACATTTTCATTTCTACCTTCACTTTTATTCAAAATATCAATGTCAATAAAAGGATATATCCTTTATAGTGTGTAGTAGTTAGCATGAAAACAAAGAGATTGAAAAAGCGAGGAGAGAAATGAAGAGAAAGATTCATATTCCTTCATTTGGTTTTGCTAAAAGAAGGGAATGAAAAAATGTTTGGTAGTGAGTCTCAACCAAAAAAGGTTAGACACCTGTTCCCAATTATAAATATACGTATTATTATTCTCAATATTGAAAAAATAGATTGTTCTAACATCATTGTTGTTTAACCACTTCTCAATATTGAAATAATTTTGTCATTTCAATATTTTTTAATTTTGTTGAGGTTTTTCTGACATTATTAATGTCTTGAGGTGAATTTTCTTTTTCCTTTCGTAGAAAGGAAACCCCTTGCTCAAACACATTAGCAATGTTAGATGGGCATTTGCTGATGTTGTTAGTGACTACTTGCTTGGCCTAAGTTCTTGTGCTCTATATCTCATGTTATTTTGTCCTACTTATTTTTTTTTGTTGTATAAATTTGCTTGTATCTCTCGTGAATTTAGAGGTTGTGCTACATGGATGTCCTAGAGTTTGGTTGTTGCAGACTTGTAGACTATGTTATCTGGTTTATCATTATGCTGGTGGAACTGTTTGTTTTAGATTTTCTTCAAGTGCTCATGATATTTTACAAATTTTAATTATAATATTTATTTTTTATTATAAATTTGAATTATATAAAATAAATTTTTTTCTTGTGCAGTGCACAGACTAAAATAGTAGTTATTATATACTTAAGAACTTTGGCGATATGATTTAAAACATCAATAGGTTGTGGTATTTTTGCTGCACTATTATGAACCAAGATGGAACAGTTATGATAATTAATCTTCAACTTTGAATTAAATGCTTTATTCAATCCAGATATGTATATATAAGAAACTAATTTTCAATCTTTCTTGGGGCTTTGTTGAGCTCTGCTCCACATTCTTTATATGGGAGAAGATTTCTCATTTCTCTCTTCCTTAGTTGAACCATTCGATGCAATGTTCTTATTTTTATTGTAAGTTACTACTTCAAAATATTTGAGTCAATACATTTCTTGATGTCTTTAAGATTTATCTGTTGTCCATTTAACCTCACAGGTTCAAGCAGTTGCTTGGAATCATCATGACCCCAGGTTCTTCAAAGTGGTTCATTTGATCATACTGTTGTCCTGGTAATTATCCAATACTCTTGGTTACTCACCTTTTTATGTATTTTGCTCATTGATTACTTATTATAGTGTACACTTTGGTTGTCTATTCATGTTCCAAACAAAGGCATTCCATTTAAAAATCAATATATTTGAACTTTGACTATCTTGTTTTTTTTGTTTAAAAATTCATTTAGTTATGAACATTCTTTTAACTACTAACTTCATAGTATATGTATTTTTTGTTTTGGGGTGGGAGTGGGGGTGGATTCTTTCTGTGAGATCAAATTTCCATTTTGATGCACAGGTATTAGTTTACTAATAGTGATTTGTTCTGTTAGGTGAGTCTTGAAGATGGTATTGTCAAGGGGGGTTTTGATATTCGGACTGCCAACTCTGATTCCTCATCTGATCTAAGTTCTACTTTTACACTTCATGCACATGATAAACCTGTTACCTCCGTGTCCTATAATCCGTCGGCACCTACTGTATGTATCTTCAACACATTTTGGTTAGAATATCAGCTGATTATGTAATTTAGTTTAGTTGTGTCCTGTTGACATTACTTCATGCAGCTTCTTGCCACTGGATCCATGGACAAAACGGTAAGAGTAAAGTCAATTTTGTTATTTTCCTGTATACTGTACTTTGCAGATTGGAATTTATCTCATTTGGCTGTTATTATTTTGCTATTATTTGTCATAGGTAAAACTTTGGGATTTGTCAAACAACCAACCTTCTTGGGTTGCATCTAAATCTTTGAGAGCAGTACGTTCTTTTGTTCCTTTTTCCACCAGAATATATTTAATGTATATGAAGAAAAGTTTATACGAATCATAATATATTGGCACTGGCGACTTCTATATTTTATGGTGTTTGTTAGGGTGCTATCTTTAAAAAAAATTTCTCAAAGGGTCGATGAACTATATTTTCGTGCTCTTGATCGTTCTCTGATTGATTCTATGTGAAATTAATTGTTGTAACTTATAATATGTAAATATATAAAAAGAATTGCTTTCTTGAATTTACAAAACTGTTGCAATCTAGTTATCATATATTTGTTATTATCTTTAAAAGATTATGAATGTGAAGTTTTGAAATATGTATCTTTTTAATCTTTGCAGCAATATAATAAAAACTTGTCAAATTCTTTTGGACTACTTTTGTTGCTTTTGTTTGTAAGGTTTCCAAGTTGGGATTTGGGTGTATGGGCCTGACGGGAGTATATACACCGATCATGTTCCTCAAGAGGTTGGCATCTCTTTGATCAAACACGCATTCAGTAAAGGGATCACTATCTTTGATACAACAGATTTTTATTGACCCCATGCTAATGAAGTTTTGGTCAGAAAGGTCAACAATCTAAACACTTGTATTCTAACATATCTGTTTCACTTTAACGAATAAATAACAACCGACAACAAAATGTAACAGAACATTTTAATTACGCTGAATATATTCCATCCTGTTGCGAGGGTAGCCCTCCACTGCCTTGTTGTCAGCTACATTGATCTCTATTATCAGCTGTGTGACACAAACTAAACTGAAGAGATGAAAAATATCATCATCAGAATCTAGTAATAAAATAGGTGTTTAAGCATCTTGGGGTAGTTGATGCATCTCCTTATCTTATCATTTCCTGTCCATTTTTCTTTGAACTGGATAAATTCCCAAGAGCTTTAATAGCAATTGTTTTCACCTATAGATCATTATGTGAAAACATGTGAAGCAGAGGAATCAGTACACAACCATCAAACAAGGACTCCCTATTGTGATCAGTTAACACCCTTTCTGCTAAATTTGTGGCAATAACCATCTTTACATCATCTGGTTCTACATAGAAATAAGGAGAAACAGATTATGATTAATTATATACAATATGATTCAGGCTGGTTCAGGTGAATGTAGCTGTGGAGGAAACTTGTCAAAGGGATGTCTTTGAAACCAATTAAAGGAAATGCAGTGCTTTTCTGAAGTATGGTTTGTGTAATAAGACTTGAATAACTCTAATTTGTTGGAGTTATCAATTTCATAATTAACAGGCAAACTGTCAAACTTTCACTCTTTCAAGCATACAAAGTTTGTCATAACTTTATCATCATTTTGTTTCCTAGTAATTTATAAAGATGTCTACTTCTAAATATGTTTTTATAAAAATAAAATACATTGAAAGTCTCCTTTGTTTTGTTTGAATGTTAATAAAACACTTGCTGTCAATATAGGGCAATAAACCCAATACATGTTATATTAAAAATATTTGGTAATCTCAGAAAATTAAAGTAGAAGGATATAATCCTAAATTTTAAAAGAAAAAGAATAGGAGCGGTTAAAACCGCCTCTATGAAATAAAAAATATTATTTTTTTATGCATTGCGGCGGTTGGAAGCGACGGTAAGGTGAGTTTTATAAAATCATCCTTGTCGGCGGTTATAGACTGCCGTTAACATTTGAAATTGCTGATAGAATATATTGCTTTACGTTATTGATTTTAGTGACAGATTGTTAACCAACAGAAGTTTACTTAACAGCGGTTGAAATTTGACAGTTGTTTGTCTTATTGATCAACGCGAAAATTAATTTTATTGTAGTGTTTATTTTAAAAATAGATAATTTTTTTAAAATATCTTCGTTTAATTAATTTTTCATTCAATTTATATTTTTATCATAAAAGTAAAATATATGTTTTTTAATTATGTTAATTAATATATTTTAAACTTGAATATATTCTTATCCACTAATAAAATTATAAATTTTATTTTTGATTCCTAATCATTTTTTTAACTTTTAGATTTCTAATAAATATTTTATAATAATTAAATAAGAATTTTTTATTTAATTTTTTTTATTTTTAT
>JAMLFT010005880.1:0-16920 GCA_026544285.1 Pachyrhizus erosus
TGTTATATTTTAAGCTTCCGCAAATTGCTTATTTTGAGTTCATAGAAGAGGGAAATTATGGTGGCTTTCTCCAACATAAAGTACACACCATTGCTGTTGCACTTTTCTTGTCATTATGCTTTGGCATTGTAAAGTACAGAATTATCACAAAATGCTATTCTTCAATCTTAAGCTCCTAAAACAAGCGACTCATGAACAAGAACCTTATAATAAGCAATTTCTAAGTACAGGCTCCAATGACAATTCGCTGGGCCAGAAGTAAATGAACAACTCAACTGACATTCAAATGTCTTGCATTAATTGAAGTTCCTTTTTACCTGCTTGAGGAAACAGCACCCAGTGACCATGATGATGGTTTAAATCTCCCAACCAGTAGCCTAGATGTTTTGCTTGCAGAAATTTGTCTTCTCTTGGACTCTAGTTCCACCTTCTCTTATCCTGTTGTTCAAGGCAGTAAAATGGATCAGCAAGTTTCCCTCTATGTAAAGCAGAAATTTTAAAATAAAGCAAGTTAGCTAACATTAGTATTAGAGGATCATCTATAATCACAACTATAATGCTGACAAAATAACAGCACTAAATTTGTTAAAAGGACAATGAGCAAAGTAGGCTTTTCTTTTAAGGTATATTATTACATTCCAAAGAATGACATTAATGTTATTATTAGGTAAATTCATAAACATGTTTGGTTAGAGTTTAATATTCCAAGGAATATTTTTCAAAGTTAAAATTATAGGAGGAAAAAGTGGAAGGGGAAAATAAGTTCTTATTTGTTACATGGTAACTTCCAATATTGCCAAGGGAAAGCAACAAACCTACTCCTCACCCATGGGAATGTGGAAAAACATGGGAAGTACCAGGAATCAATATTGTCAAGGAATATCTTTTAAAGCTTATACAAACATGAGAAAGCCACTTTCCAAAGTTCACTTTCTCAAGAATAAATTTACAAACCTTAAAAACAAACACATCTAAGTCAATGGAAAACAAGCATTGGCCCAATGATTTAATGGCATGCTCTGCCTGCTTCAATAACAAAGATTGAAAGATGCAATATCAGGTACCAAGCTATCCGGAGTGAATGCGCTCAAATTAATAAAGAAGGAAAAACTAACTGCAAATATTTCTTCCACAACAGCTAACACGTACCTTCATTAGCCGGTAGTTCAAAAGTTTCTGCATCCTTAACATCAAAAGCCTCTGTTTTTCTCTGAGCACCACTGATGATTATGCACTAACACTCTCAAAGTTCTTTGGATCTGTCTGGGTGATGATCTCATGCTTACAGCATGCAGACTTCATGGTAAAGCTTCATATCTGATGGAGCCCAGATAAAATTGTTAACTAGTAATAAACAAATGAAGATAGATTGAGCAGTATTATTTAGATTACTCCAAACAAAATGTAGTGCATAAACACTTGAAAATAATAGGGTATTGGCACAAGACATGTACACATCATTGAAGCACGAACTCGCACATGGACACAAACATAACTAAAATCTAAAACATAGGGTACCGAAACACAACGTATATATATAATGTGATCAACAGGACAAAAATTTAAATTAATAATTTATGTATTATTATCAACAATAAGTAAAGTCATACTCTAATTATCATTTTCGTAATATAACAAATTTATATATCTCTTATATACACATATGTCTTTATAATTTATGTATTATTCTTATAATAAAAATAATAGAAAAAAAATACAAAAACAGAACATATTACCAAATCAAAAACGCACAAAAGGATATTTAAAAAAATATAATAAAAATAACCAAGTGACTTCAGCCTACTCCAGAACATGAACAGATAGTGTCATGCAAAAGGGATAAATTGTAAATATGAATAAAAGAGAAGAAGGCGAGAGAGATTATCAAAATAGATTGATTTTAAAAAAGAATTTTTATAACCTAATCTTTTAGGTTGATTTTAAAATTTTTTATAATAATAAAAAAAAAAATAGAGAAGTACACAGTATGTGTCTAGATGTGCGTGTGGAGTGTCCAAGCCAAAAAAAAATCTGGACATGACAGTGTCCATCGGGTGTCCGCTGAGTGTGGATGTCAAAAATGTGTCTCACACCTCGACACAGCCTTCATCAAAGGTGTCCATGCTTCCTAGGAGTGAAATTGTCTAGATTATCAGGAAATAAGATACTAAATCAAATATTATTAAAATATGTGCCAACATAAGGTTATTTATAGAGTTGAACTTTCAGTTATTGGATCAAAATGAATTTCTATACATGTAATGATAAAAGAGTTTGTATAGCAAGCAGGTGCTTCTATTTCTGTTTTTTTCTCCAAAAATAATACAACAATCTTGGTCACCGTAGCCATCATAAACACTAGATGCTTTTGCAGTCTACAACATACCTTGGTGGAGCAGTAACTCCCAACTTGTTTTTTCCTCTGCATTAAATAGGTCACCCTTCTCAATCATAGAATTGCATCCTCCAAACCATACATTATAAGGCATCTCAAACCTGAAAGCAGAGTCGTTAGATAACCTGGAATTAAAAGTTAAAATGAAAATCAACATTGCATCCTAAGCTATCCAATTTTAGCCACATTGGGAAAAGGAGGCTAATTGAAGACTAATTTTACAAATATACATATAGACAAGCTAATTCAAAGCTTACACTCAAATAAACAAACCAATTTCACACCGCAGCGCACATAAAATAAATTATGATCTCATTCAATCATCAGGAATTATTAGAATATAGTCATGGATCATAATTTGTATCAACATACTTGTCTTTCAGATATTATAGACCTGAACTGGTTAGCGAATATTCAACAAAGAAAATAGACATGAATAAGTTGAAAAAGTTGACCATCCACATCGTTCCATTTTTCATAATATAGCAGTCCTAGACTAAAGAATTTACTGTTGGAGACCCATCATTCAAGAAAAATAATGGTTTAATGGAAATACTGTAGCTGTTGTTAACGTGAATGACTACCTTATAATCAAGATACCCTGAATTATCTTCCTTGATCATGAAACGTGTTCAGAGAACCCTGACAGGAAAAAACTTAGTGTAAGACGTTTTCATAGTAAAATTTGTCTGCTCTAGCAGCTACAAGGGAAGACTGTAGGAATGCAAACAATGGATTGCAAAATCAATTAACAAGTTTCAAAACATTTTCTTATTTCAGAAACACAAGGTAGTGTTTTAACGCTTACATGAGTTTAATACGATCAGAGAAGTTTTATCATACTACAATAGAACCCACTGTATGTACCAAACGATCAAAGAAGCATACGAATTAAACCAAAGCCCAAATCACAATAAACATCATGCAATAAAACGGGAAACAAAAAACATAGGATTAACACCATCTTCGAAATTTGGTAGCTTTGACAACGCTCTTTCTGGTTGGGAACTTGGGTTTAACCAGAATGAAAAGAGAGAATTGGAGTTGAGGTGTTTAGCTGGATCTTCCTTGCAGGTTGGGCTAATGGGCTACCAAATTATTGGACTAGAGTCGGTTTTTAAGACCCACCACTCTGGTAGACTTGTTGTAGGATGAGGTCCATTATTCATCATGACACAGCATGCCAATTGCAAAGTCATCTCTTGGTAGAAGATGCAGACTACAAAGTTGCTTTAAAAATATTACTTCTCTATGTTGAAGACCAGGCCATGAATCCTTGATTTCTTGTCCTCATGTCATGGATGTAGTTTAATTGACAATGTATATTAAGTTTGTGAGAGAAAATTTGAAATAGAAGATTAATTTTATAGTCAGTATAAAAGACCAAATTTATAAGAAAATCTCAATTTCCCAAAAAAAAAAAAAAAAAAACCAAAGATTCTAATTCATCCACATAAAAGCACCTTCCAAATTAATTTCCCAAGCAAAAGTAGCCTAGACAATCTCGTATCCCTACTGACTCCCTCACCTCCAAATTATCTTGCCAAAGTAACAACATTTGACATTCCAATTCAGTAAGCTTGTCCTTCCGTTTTGAATAATTTGCGTGGTAAAAGATAGGGATAAAAACAAATAAAATTTGAGTATTGTAATACTCGTTTTCATATGGATAATATAAAAATTATTGTATCTAAACACATATTTACATGAATAGTAACTTTACTATTCATGTTTTTCTCTATTGGGTACTTAAATATTTATATTTATACTCATTATTCACATTTTAGAAAAAATAAAAAATAAAAAAATTTAAATTAAAAATATGATAGTAATTAAATTAAAATAACATTCAAGTTTTTCTTATAAAACCTCACAATAATTAAAATCCTATTAAAAAAACTTTTACAAAACATGATATTTTATCAAATGAGGAATGCATTTGTTTTTAATTAAGGAATATGATCTATGTCAATATAATTATTCCAAATTCAAGTTTGCTATATGGTTAGGATCATTATATTTGAAGTATTGTCCTCTTTAATATTAGTTTGAGGTTTGTATTTTTATTCTTAAAAGACACATTAGATATGAGACTATTTTGATGTACCAAAATATTAGCCTTTGAACAAGTCTAAGGAACTTGTCAACGCTCATAAGTAGCTTAAGTCATCATTCTAAAATGTTTCAACCTCAAGCATATTGGGTATTACTAGGGACATCGCATCCAAGATATTACCTACTTTGATGCTAGCATGTTGTAATTGTCTTTAAAATAAGTCTTGATGGATTGAAGGAAAATGATATTTATAAACTATTATTAGTTTCGACTTCTAAACAATGAAGACTTTTTTGGCATATCAAAATAATAATGAATACATTTTTTTTTATGAATCAAGAAACATGATTTATCTCTTAGTAAATAAATAATGAACATGATATTTTTTTGTGAATTAACTAATGATATATTTTTTATAAACAAAAAGAAAATTCACTAATAAGGGGAATGTAATTTATCTCTTAAGATATCTTTTTTGTTATTTTTGTTATATATATAAATATGGACAAAATTGGATACTAAAGTATTCATATCCGTTAAAATTTATGAATAATTATTTATATTCAATTTATTTTTAAAAATATTAAAATTTTAACATTTCATAAATTATTTCCAAAAAGTTAATTTATTAAAAAAAAAATAGGAATACGAATTGTCTTTAAGTTGCTTTATGTTTATTTGTTATGTGTTTAAATATTTACTTTCTTGACTTCTTTAAAAAACTTAATAATAAAAAATATGAAATTTTGAGATTTTGAAAATACTCGTAAGTATATAAATTATGACACTTTTATTATATTAATATGAAATCTTTAAATCATCAAAATTATATTATTTTTTTAATAAAATCACTCTTTTAATTAAGAATTAAAATTTTTACAATAATAAAAAATACAATCAAATGTCTAACTTATTTATAATTATGACCTAATGTTTATAAATTATTTTAAATTATGTAAAAATTATTTTTTAAAGAGGGGTATTTCATTTTATTAAAAAAAATTAACTTCCAAAAAATACTTTCCAAATTGCTAAAAACATCTAAAAGATACTTTTTTAAAATTAATATTTTTAAAAAATATTAATAATATTGAAATATACAAATAACAATGACCAACCAGAATGAATCAAATCCATAATTTGGCATGACAGATACGGCCAGCCACTCGCCCTATTTAAGTAAAAAACGGGCTTTCCAAGAAACTAAATGGCCATATGTATTTCTTTCAAGCAATGGGGTGAAACTGATCCTTTTTTTTTTTTTTTTTTCATTTTGAGTTTTTCTTTAGATAGTCTAAGTTTGCTTATGGATGATAATTTTTAAGTATGGTTCTACAATGGTGATATTGACATTGAATTCTGAGACTTCAAGTAAAATACTCGAACTCAACCTTAATGAATTCAGATGGATGACGATTTTAAAAGTGAAGTTATAGGTTTCGGTCAAATTTTGCTTTTTAAATATAAAAAAGACATGAATTCAAAAGAAATAATAAAAAAAAATGAAGTTGTATATAAAATTAACGACTTTGTGTTTTTAGATTTTAATAATAAAATAAAAAATCCTTTTTCACATCTACGATTTTACTTTTTTTTAAAAAAAATAAAATAAAAGTTGTGGATTAACCAAATAAAATTAACCGATAAGTATTAAATTATGTATAAGTAAACACAAGGATTGTCACAAATAACTAAATAAAATTAGCTTATGTAATTATTTATATTTAAACAAGTTTTTGTTTTATTTTATAAAAATATATTAATAGCGTTTTCATATTTTTTTATTACTTTTAATTATTTAACCAGTATCCTTGTTTGGTTGTTCATGATTTTATATACAAGGAAAATAATACATACGTATTACTTTTATTATTTTATATTGATTGATATTTTTAGTTTTTTTATGCAATTCTATTATATTATGGAATACTTAACAATATATTTATAGAATTTGAAAAAAAGTAAGAATATTTTAATAAAATTATTTTATTAAATTATTTATTATTATTTTTAATTTGTGTGAAAAATTTAAAAGTTCAATAAATTTAAAATAAAAAGTACTAAACACCTAAAAAGAAAAAAAAATAAAAGTATTAATAGAATAAATGTTATTTTCTGGATTTCACTTTATATGATGTTTTAATAGAAAAATAGTTTTAAATTAATTATTATTTTACAAAATTAGTAAAATGTTATATTTTTTTATAGAATACCTTAAATAGAAATCCCATATAGTAAATACAAAAATAATTAATTTAAGAAATAAAAAAAATATATTACAAAATATTACGTAATATTTTTTATGAAATTTAAAATATTAATTATATTTTATAATATTTATGTCAAAACGTTAAATATCATGTAAAATAAAATAAAAATATAATACAAATATAAAACTTCAATTATATATATATATATATTTTTTTTAAACAGACATCAATTAAATATATACACTAGACAAATATTGATATATCACTAGTCTGAAAACAATTGTTTCCACAAATGTTTCCTTAAACGCACACTATGTGCTTCACTTGTCCGTACATTGGACAAGTTATAATCTGATCAGAACAGGGTACGATCTTTAAGCAACCCTCAATACTCAATGCATTGACCGAATTGATACTGTAATGGCTAATTAAATTATATGTCAAAAATACCAAAATTAGTATCTACTAAAAAAAAAGAGTGTAAAAATTAGTATCTGCCAAAAAAACAGAGTGTAAAGAGTAGTATGTCAAAAATGGTTAATTAAATTATATGTCATCGATAAACTTAAAAAAAAAGTTTTAAAATGCTTTCATAATTATTGTATATTGACATCCTAATTAAAAAGGAATAATTATTTAATTAAAACATAAATTAATGTTGAGTTTGTATGATAACGGAGTATTTATTAAGATAAAATGGATTACGAGTTGTATACATTATAATGAAGTCTTTGACTAGTCATAAATACATTGTTTGATAAAGATATAATTATTTTTTATAAGTAAATTTTCATCAATAGCCAAGAAATGCTATCATATTAAAATTATGCAATGGTAGTGTTATTGTGTTCAAGGTAGTATTGTTTATTTTTATCAAAATTTGAATTACTCTAATAGGATGTGTTTTTTAATATTGAGATTTGAAATATTTTAATAATAGTGCTACACTCTTTAACACAATTTACATGTGATAGATAAGTAATAGATATTTATAAATAGTATTATCATAAGTTAGTAATAGTTTTATTAAAATAACAATATATAATAAATGTTTATTTTATACAATGACATTGTTGACCATATTTATAAGGGTCTATCAGGTTTGGATTTTATAACACGTGATCTAAATTTTTCAAAGGTAATACTACATATTCACTAGTTTTGCATTAGAAAGTGATATTGATTCCAATAAACACCTAATGAGTTAGGTTAGTCCATAGTTTAGGTTAAGGGTGTCGATTAAAAGTTATGACAATCATTGTAGGATTTTGTGCAACAATAACGACAATTTGAATTTGAGGTTGAGGTGTTTCGTTTCCTATGAGTTTGAGGTGAAAAAGTTAATTTTACCCTTATAAATAATGTTTTCCTGTTACTATTATCCTTCCTATTTTTATGAACCATTGTGTTATCTTTTCTTCTACAACTTTTAAAAGCCACCAATTACCATGAATCTTAAGTTCTTTTAGAATTTTCTTTTACTTTTTTTTTTTACTTTCCTCCATCCTTTTTTTTTTTTTATCTTTTACTTGTTTTTTTTTTTACAATGGCGAACCTTAGGAAAGTAGAGTAAGATGATAACATGAGCGCTTTCTAAAGATTTTTTGAACTTATTCTTGAGGACAACTTTGGGATCAACCTTGTTTTGACCTACTAAAAGTCATAGGATGCCGTTGTCCAACGAAGTCTTAATCTTATTGAACAAATTCAAAAGATCAAGATGATTGCTTACTATTTTGCTAAATTTTCAAGCCTCACATCAAAGTATTTTGGTTTTTTAAATTCTAGTATGACTTCGCCTATTCTAACTTCCATCTCATAACTCAACCCTTGCAAGTTAGCTAATAATTATAGACAAGCTAAAAGAGGTGAAGATTTCGAATACTTGCAAGGGTGAATCAATAAGTATTTAGGATACTCATATGCTTTCTAACTTCTTAACTAGACTAATTCAAAGAGAATGTATGGTCCTAATTTAGGCCCCTCAAAGAAGGATGAGTATCTACTAAAGATTTCACGATAATAAACTTAATTAAATAATTTTTTTATTTATAGAAATATAATTAAGCAAGGTTTGAAGGAAAAATCTTTAAAATTAAATTAAGTATAAAGACGAACAAACTTAAATACAATTTAATGAGTATTATTGTCTAACTAAAATTAAAGTTTCACCTTAATAATACACTAATAAAAAATTTCATTAAATATCATATTATTGAGATAAACTTCAATTATGATTGAAGAACAATACCAACAATACATGCAATTGCATCTAAGTTTTATTTTAGGAAGATTTTAGTCAAATAAGTTGATTCACATATTTAGGAATAATTATTGTATCATATATAATTAAGTATGTTTTTATAGATAATTTAATTAATGAATGAATAATATTTTATTAAATAAAAACTTGTTCATAAGCTTTATTGTGAATTTTTTAAATAAATTGAAAAGTTATAAAAATATCAACAATCACTTCTATAAATTCAAATAAGTTCTTGAAAATATTCTTAATATATTTAAAACAATTATTTTTAAATAACAGAAATTAGTGTAATAATTTCTTTTTTGTATAATTCCTTTTTTCTTATCCTATATTGGATAGAGGGAAAATAAAATGAAGAAAGAGAGAAAATTTTGAAATTTAAATTAGAAGAAAAGTGAAAAAAATTAATATTTATTTTTATAAATTATTTTTTTTATAATTTTTATTTAATCAAATAAAAAAATCATTACTATTCTTGTTTTTTCACTTTTATCTCTTTTAAATAAATTATTAATGTGTGTTTGATTAAAATGAAAATAAAAAAAGTAAAAAGAAACAAAAAGGAATGAAAAATAAAAATAGATATTGTTTGGTTAAAAATAAAAATGATAAGAAATTTTTTAAAATGTAGTGGGTCTCAAATTTTTATTTTATTACAAAAATAAAGAATAAAAAGTAAAAAAAATACAAATAAAAAATGTACTATTCAATTTTTTTTAAAACGTCAATAGTGATTCATTGATATATATATATATAATAAATATAAATAATAAAATAATAATAATATAATATATTTACATTTAATATTAGTTTTTTTATTTATTTATTAAATTATTTTAATTCAAATATTTTTTTTACTCCATTTTACTTCAATCAAACAATTTTACTTTCTATTCTATTTTATTATTTTTCTATCTTTACACTTTATTTTTTTCAAAGTCAAATACGAATTCAAGAAAGAAAATCTACCCATTATCCAGAATGTTGAAGAAAAATGGTGAGGCATGGATAGAATAAATGTAATAAATACAATAACAAAAGAGAAAATAAAAGGCAAAAAGAATGATTATAGTCCCTCTCTCTAAATTCACTTTTTCAGATACTTTCATCTATTACTTCGTCCTTCACTTTAATGCCACAGTTAAATTGTATTGTCCCCTACCTTTGTCAAATAGTTCTTAGATTGCTTTGCCAATAGAAAATATGGATTGCACATTCCCCACCCTTTTATTAAGTTGCAATACACTCAAAACCAGCACGGATCTTTCCTTGCACCCAATCATCTCTATGATTTTATTTTATTCTTTTTTTTTTCAGACATAACCGGAGAAAGAAAGTGAGAAAGTAATCTTAATTATACTCATTTTCCCAATGCATCTAAGATATACCAAAGGATAATAATAAGTATAATCATACATAATTCCAGGTTTGACAATTGACATTATGATCCTAAAAGTTAATTTTTCTCCCTTTATTTCTAAGAAACTTTCATTGGGAAAGTGTCTACCTCTACCTCCCATATTCCTCACTCCTCTCATTGAAAATAAACCATAAAAAAGGTACTCAAAATTCTCAGGTTTTCATGAAAAGGCCAATTCACACACATTTCAACACTCCCCCTACCATTTTTCATCTTAAACCCTGATCCACCAAATCCAACTTGTCAAAATTCCCTCTGCTAAATCCCTCTCTACCTCAACACTTTCCCCCATATCTTCCCATGCTTCCACTTCTCACCCTTTGCCATCTCCTCCTCTTCCACCATGGCCTTAAAAATTTCTCAAGCAGTTCACATTCTTCTTTTGATGTCCCTTCTATTGTTACTCTTTCATGAGTATTACAATTTCAAGTCTAAGATCAACATGAAGCAGATCAGACAAGTTAGGCGCTCATTACCCTCTCATCACCATTTTATGAGCAGAAAATTTCTAGCAACCAAATTTGACTTCTCTCCTTTCTTCAAGCATCATCATAAACACCACCAACCGGGTGTTGCAGTGCACCATGATCCTTCAGACACAGAGATTGATCCACGTTATGGAGTTGAGAAGCGTCGCGTGCCAACTGGTCCAAACCCATTACACCATTGATGGAATTATATAATTCTCAGTTGAACCAGAAATGGTTTTTGCAAAAGAAAAATGGTTAGTAGTGGAAGCTTGATAATGATATAACCTGATTCGTATATTAAATATTTTTTGTTTTGTTTATTAACTTTCTTTTTCTCCCATTTTCCCTTCCGTGGTCTATATTGGAACCAGAATTCAGAATTGACCAACTTATTGTGTATAATATATATATATATATATGTTGGATCATATTGCCAGCTTGAGTTGTACTTGTATATTAAGTTCATTTGTTTGAGTTATCGAAAGTGAATACTATCGAGATTTTCGAGTTTTCAAGTGCATATGATTTTTTGTGATTACTAGATTTGCTGATTTCGTCAACGTAAAGAGTCATGAAAGTTATAAAAGAAAATAAAATAAAGGAAACTCATATTGAAACATGAGTAGCTGAGACGGCACAGCACATATTGAAAAGATTTTAGTTGGGGCAGTACAATAATAATGATATATAATAATATGATGTGTTTGGTTAGCGTCAAAGCATGATTTCTCTCTGGAAAGTGAAGATTAATAAACACACTTTGTAATTGCAAGTGATCGTAACCCTGGTGGTTGAAAATGTGAAAGGGTTTATCCATCCAAACATTGGATTCAAATCTTATCATGCATATTTTTCTTGATATTTCTCTTTCTCTCGCTCTAGAAACAATTCTATATATATATAATCAATTAAAAAATAAAAGATATTGCCAATTGATTTTTCTATTAAGTTTTAGTGAGTAACTTTGGCATAGTATATGGTATGAAGCCACCGTATGCTTTGCTCATTATGAAGATATCCGAAAATAAAAACCAACCAGTCATGTTCTGCTCTTCTTTTTTTTTTTTGTCTCGGTTTTTGTTCATGGACCTTTTAATTTAATTAAAATTATGAATTTCTAAAAATCATACATGGGATACCCAAAAAAAAAAAGTATACATTTTTATTTTTATTTTTGTGTTTTTATATTTGTTTACTTTCATATTTATATTATTCCACTAATTATGGATTTTTAGTTGCTAAATAAATATAAGTGACATGCATTCTAACCTTATTTTAATTTCAATTTATTGATTTATAAACCAAATTATATAAAAAAAATCGATAAATCAACCAACAAGGATTTGATAACAAAAGGGACTAGTCTAGCACCAAGTGACGAACCGCAATTAGAATTTCTATCAAAAGAAAGAAAAACAATATCAATAAATCCTTATTCGCTGTTTATACTAACGTGAAGATGTTAGATACAACAATAGTACGGATATTGTAACAACAAAGACAATTTGAAGTCCTAAATTCCCGTAAAGCTTCATACAATGGATGCGACTAACACAATTCTTGTTTCTATGATTTATACATATGATAGTAGTTTTTATTTTTTATTCAAATATATATATATATTATCTTAAACCTTCTATGTTTAGGAGTTATATAGAACCAATTAATCTGGTTCAAGTTGAGGAGATTCGTTTGAGGGAATAAGAAGCACGAGTTTTTGCCTTTTCTGTTGAATGTTTATTTGCAAGTTTTTAACTGGTAATCAAATACTGCATACATATAAATTTGGATTTTGCTATTGATAATTATGACCACAAACTAACTACTAGTATATATAAATATCGAGACTATTAAGATGTCCAAATTTAATTTGCAAAAGCAAAACCAATGATGGGTCAGGTCATAGTTCATCAATTAAAATTTAACATTACTTTATATGTGTGCTTTTGTTAATGAGACAACTTCTTTGGTTTCTTTGAAGATGTGGAGTAGATGAATGAAGATATTGTGGGCCAAAAAAGAAGTATCATCGGGATTAGGGGATAATGATATCAATATATGTTCATCATCATCTCGTATTCTCGTTGACACCAGAATATGGAGATTGCGTCTAAGATGTCTATAAAAGCTTCCTAAAAAAAGTTTACAAACGTTTCTTTTAAGTAATTTTTTTAAAGATGTTTTCTTTTTTTAAATGATTGAATATTCTTTTAATTTATGTGAAACTTAACATGCATTTTTGATCTTAAGAAAGGAAGGCATAAATATTATTTTCTTTCTGAAGAACAGTATATTTTATTTTAATTTTTTATTTTTAATTTATATTATCAAATAATAATATTAAATGATGATATAATAATAATATTAATAATTTAAAAATATAAAAAAATAATTATATATAATTTTTTTTATAAATTATTAATAATATTAAATTAATCAATAAAAAAATTAAAAATATAATTTAACAAAACATTTATACAATCTATGTATTCTTTATATTAAATTATTAATATTGTTGTTATGTTTTTATTTAATGATATTATTTAATGATACTAATAAGAATAAAAAAATTAAAAATTAAAAAACTAAAATTAAAAAGATTCTATGTTTAGGATACAAAAATATAAAAGAAAATACATGCAATGTACTTCACATTAAGTCCCAAAAAGTAAATGAATAACCGCTGCTGTCCAACTGTATTGTAAGATTTTGACAATAAAAAAATCCCCCTACAAAAAATACTTTCAGATTTGGATGAAAATTAAATTTCACGTAATAAACGTTAAAAAGTAATTTTAGAAGTATTGGAGTCAAAATACTAATTTTTATTTTAAAATATTTTTTTAAAAATCAGTGAGAAGAATTCATTTTATTTGTATGATAAAAATTTTAAATTTAATTATTCATTTAATTTTTATATTTTAAGCTCTACGTTTAAATTACTCATTTTAATTCTTATAAATTTTTTAATTAATTACTTTAGTCTTTATCATGTTCAAAATAATAAGGAGTAAATCATATTAAGAAGAAAACATATTAAAAAGTGTATGTGTATATACACTAAAAGGAGTAATATCTAAGAGCAAGAATTAAATTTTTATTTGTTTTGTAATTTTAACCATCCAATTTATTTTTCCAAGAATTTTTCACAAAAGCTATTCTTGTTTCATCATTTTAAAAATTTGACTTCTTTAGAGTGAAGATTGTACTTTAGATAATAGAGTATGCTTATAATTATTGATTAAAAAATTAATAGTTAAAAATTATGATAAAATTAATATATATTTATATCTAAATTTCAAATTATAATTTGTAATTAATTACAATTCGAACCCGTGATTTTCTAATAAAAACATTCTGACATTATGTTGTCGTGTAAAATTCACTTTCCTATTTTAGAGAAAAAAAATTCCTTCTTTTAAACATGTAGTCATATAAAAAAAAATTAATTCACAAAAACTGAAACTAAAATAACTTTTTAATTATAAATATAAGTATAAATATATTTTATAATTCATATATTCAAGAATGAATTTAATTTTGTCAATAGAAAAGTTATATATTTTTCTTAATTTCTCTCCAAATAATTTGTTTTATTCTTTCTATAACTGTTTTTTATTAACAAGTTGGTGATTTAAGTAATCTTGGATTTGATCTTTTTAAACAATATTTCAAGTGTAAATTTTGTGAATGAAAAAAATATTATTAAAAAATAAGATCTTATTAAAGATAGTCAATTAATATCTCCAAATAAAATTAGAGAAAGTCGATAAATATTTTATATTAATAACATAATTATTAAATTTTTTATTAATTATAAATAAATTTATTATATTATAAAAATTAATAATTTGTAGTATATAATTTTAATTGTTTTAAAAATTATTATAAAATTTAATAAATTTATGATATGATAATTTATAATGAGATGATAATATAATATAAATTTTTGTACATTTCTAATACATATATTATTAACTCTTATATATTAACGTGACATTTTATTTAGTAAAGTAAATAGAATGAGAATTATATTGATAAATATATAGTGGTATAATTGGAATTAGATTTAGCAGGATGAGAAGATTTCCTTATCATGATCTTTTTAAAGTGGTGCTTTGAGATGTTGATGTGCGTAATTCATTGAGATGATGAGGGACAAGAAAAAGGCACTGATACTTGATGTGCATAATGCAGCATATTCTAAACGTATCAATCACGCTTTTGATAAATTATACATATACGCTTCCTATTTTTTCTTTGACATTTCTTCACTTATTTACCTAAACCCAACAAATCACACTCATTAGTTTAATATAAGAGGAAACCGAAAACTCCATTACTATATCACCAGATGGATTCTCAGTATAAATAATTTGGTTAAAACAATAACACGAAGGAAGAATTATAAGGTATTGCCTTTCGGTGATTATGTTAACGTGTGATGTAAAAATTAATTTAATAATTATCTACTCACCGTATAATATAATTTTATATATATAATATAAAATTATTTTATACAATCAATCAATAACTCTTTTTCTATAAAAAATTATAAAAAAAATATTACTGTTGGAAGCTGGATTTGAACCCCAACCCTATATATAAATATACTTCAATGTGCCAACACAATAATCATTAGATTAATTTTCTTTCCTTCTGAATGAATAAAAAATAGTATATATGTGTGTGTGTATTTGTAATCTCTTTATATGTTATATAATTTTTTATATAGATATGAAGAAAGAAAATTGGTCTAGTGGTTATGGTGTTAGTGTTAGAGTATTGGGAGGTTGGAGTATAACTCAAGTAGAGCAAGGCTAATGATACGTGGGACTATCCACACATCACACCATCTTAAAAATGCTTCTCCTGTTCCAACTCCCCCACTGTAAAGAAAATCATCCTCACATTTGTTAGTTAAATAATAATAAACATGTAAATATCATTCCTTTATTGGCTTCATATTTATAGAATAAAAAACTAATACTGCATGGAAGAGATTATATTATGATCCATGAAGAAGAGTTTTTCATTTTTCTAGTTACGTGAGGTTGAACTTTATGCCATTTTTTAAATTTTCTCCTCACTTAACCACCTAAACCAGTTACCTTCAGGTGTCTATATGATTATTACTTTCAATATTTTTTGAAAAATAAGAACGATTTTTTTTATATTTATTGAATTCATTAACACTCCAATTTTTATCATAAATGAAATCAATGGTATTATATCTTTACATATGTAAAATAGTGGCCATCTATGCTGGTTTTCACGTGTAAAATCATCGGAAGAACTATACATGCTGTCCATTCTGAATTACTTACTTGTTGAAAAGGAAACAAATAATAATAATAATAATATATTATGTCTATACAGAGACAAGCTTTATCCTAGGTGATAACTACATTTCATCTATAATGACTAAAGCTGTTTTTCTCACATGTGAATGTGATCTCGTCTTAAATATTAATAATAATAAAAAATAATGTATGAAACCCATATTTATAAACATATGTAGTAAAATAACCATTTTTATATGAGAGTAAAAAAATAAATTTAAGTAATACAATAATATATATAAATTATTAAAATTTAATATTTTATAATTTTTTTTAAAATTCATATAACTTATATATATTTTAATTTTAATCAATTATGATAAGATATAATGATAAATATATATTTTTCTCAATCTTATATAAAAAAAATTCTTTCATTAGATACATCCCCCTATAATATAATATTATATATATATATATATCAAATTATTCTAAATTTTAAATAAAGTTATTTTCCTTTAATATGCATATAATATATTTTGTTAAATCAACTGTTAAAATAAAAGTTTGAGTAGATTAAATCTATAAATGTTTATAAAATTTTAAAATTATTTAACATTTCATTAAAAAAATTCAATTTATCATATAATATACTTTTTAAAATTATAAAAAAATGTTGAGTTTAACAATTATGACTGATAGTATAAAAAAATAATTTTATGTTGTTATTCAATTATAAATTATTGTTAGTATGATTTTTAAGATAATTATTATAAAAATTAATAAATTTATCATACATAAAAATTTATAATAAATAATAA
>JAMLFT010005881.1:5671-16919 GCA_026544285.1 Pachyrhizus erosus
TTCATAAGTTATATTTTTTTTTAAGCAAGTTTCATAAGTTATATTTTTTTTTAAGCAAGTTTCATAAGTTATATTTTTTTTTAAGCAAGTTTCATAAGTTATATTTTAAGGACATTATCCTAATTTACTTAACTATGAGTCCTACAATAGTATTCTCATCTCAATATTAATTCTGACCCCACTTCTATAATTTGAAAAAAATTCAGGTTAAAAACAATCTTTTTTTAAGATGGACTTTTTTGTTATCATGTTATAAATATAATGTCCATAAACTAATAAGGAAAAATTCACGTATCTTACTTAAATGAGTAATTATTGTTTTTCATTTATATTAAAATTACACATAAAATATGCGAATTCTTGTTAAGAATTATATATGTTAAATAAGAGCCTGAAAATATAAGAGGAGATACCTTATTCAATTGGGTCATAATCCTACTTATGTTTGGCATAGCATCCATGCTTCACAGATGTGGTAAAAAGAGGCATAAGGTGGCGTTCGGGAGATGGTAGCAATATTTACGTGTGGACAGCGAGCCAAGGATAACTCTTCTGTTTCAAGCAGCCCTGTTGCGGACTTTAAGCATTTACGGGTATGTAATTTGATTGATACTTCCACTAGTTTTTAGCAAAATGAGTTAATCCACAACTTATTTAATGCATGTGATGTTGAGGAGATCATATAATTAACCATATATCATCACGATTGTTCTAACCAGATCATTTGGAACTTGACAAAGCATGACTATTATTACACTGTTAAATTTGTCTATTACTAAATAATGGAATCACTTATTGACAATGAAGCTTTTTGGGTACCTGGTAAGTGGATGCTTATTTGTCAGCTGAAGTGTCCACAAAAGATGAAGTTTGTTCTTTGGAGAATGGAAAGGGGTTGTCTCCCCACCAAGTATCGACCTATTTCATAGTGTTATGTTCTAGTATATATGTTCTTTCTGTAACAGTGGCCATGAGAGAGACTAGCACCATTTTTTTTATGTAGTAATGCACAAGAAGTTTGGAATGTTGCAAGACTTTGTGGGATCACTTGCAGTACGTAGTAAATGATGTCAAGAAAGTTCTTTTCGGTTTGCTTGAAAATATCTCTCTGCAATTCATGCTCTCAACGGTTTCTCTTTTTTGGTGTTTATGAAGGCGAAGAAATGAAAAAATATAGGAAGATGTTAAACAACCTGTTGTCTTCTCAATTTATCTTGCATTGGATTCTGGGCAAGATTGATAGCTAACTCAAACAAGAAACCGTGAATTTCTTAATCCTTCTACAACTCAACATCATAATGATGGACAAAACCTCCTCCAGGTATGCTAAAATGCAATGTTGATTCAACCATTTTTGAAAAAGATGGGAAATTTGGCTTTAGTATCTACATTCAAAATAGCCAAGGAATTTTTGCTTCTGCAAAGACACTTTGACGACGTGGCTCCCCACTTGTTCATGAAGCTGAAGCCATGGCTTTACATTCAGTCATTTCCTAAATTAGCGAAATGAATCTTCAAAATGTGGTCCATAAGTTAGATTGCAAAATGGTGGGTAATGGTCTACAAAACAACGCACCAAATTATTCAGAATATGGAACAATTCTGGAACAATGCAGAGATATTCTTCAGTCAATTCGAAATTGTTTGGTCAATTTTATTTGAAGACAAGCGAATCATGTTGTCCATTCCTCAGCAATGGCATCTAGATTGTATGCTACTCACCACATTTTTAATTATGCCCTTGTACACTTTACTTCTTCATAATCTTATTGGAATAAATTAAAAAACATATTTATAAATTACTTTTACAAGTTAGACTCGGAGTGATTTTTAATTGTAAGTTTTAAAAATTTTAAAAACAACTAATTTTTTTGTTTTAATTTTAAAATTTTTAAAAATCAGCTTTTAAAATTTAGTTTCAATTTTTATTTTAGTTTTTAATTTCAAGATAAACTCATTTTAAAAATTTCAAATTCTATTAAGATTAATTTAAAGATGTGATTTTATAATAATGACAATAATAATAATAATATTAATGATAGCAATAATAATGTCAATAATAATGATGTAATATCATTAATAGTATTAATAGTAATGATAATATCAATAATAGTATAATAAAAGCAATAATAGTACTAATGATGATAGTGTTAACAAGAACAATGTCAATGAAAATAATAATAATAAAAACATGAAAAATTATTATTAAATATAATGAACTTATTTTTTAAAATTAAACATCAAATTTACAAGTTTTTTTATTTCTTGACTTTGAATACGAAAAACTATTATAAAATTGAGTAAGAATTATTTTAACTGCATTTTTATCAAATCCATTTTGTTTTAAAAATTATATTTAAAATTGAAAACTCATCAGAATAAGTTCCATGAAAACTTTGTCAAATCCTTAGTATTACAAGAATTCTTAGTGAGGTTTCCGGGGAAATAAAACAAATGATAATAATTTCTGCATGCACAACTATGTGCAATTGCTGCATTAGTCGAGTTTAAATAGAACATAGACGGGCTCATACACGTGTAATTGTACAAACTTGTGGATTCACTCTATAGGTATAACGTCTCACTAAAGTGTACTTTGGAAACAAGACCTGAATCTAGATTCAAGACTAACCTATCCATCATTTTACATTCTCAAGAATACAAGACGAATATTCGGATGCGTATGATAAATAAGATAAAGAAAAAAAAACCCTCCCACCCCCCCGAAAAAAATCCTAACGTTTCATAGTTTTTACTGAAGTGGCATATACAGGATACAAAATTTATGCCGCAAGAAATCATATTAAACTAGTGTATCTCTTAATTCTCCTCAATGTTTATGGTCGTCCGTGTGTATCAATTTTACCTCACTAAACTAACTTCTTGAGGCATATTTTTGGAATCATATTCTTGGCATGATGAAAACGGAGCACAGCAGGAAGAAATGTCGATTCCAGCCACCTCCATAGCATTGCAGACCCATTCAGGAACATCACCTTTCGGAAACTGCAGTATGAAGATGTAAGTAGGTCTAACAGCTACTTAGATTGTAAAAAATGATAATGTAACAGAAATACATTACAGTTTTCAATTTTAAAACAGAATAAAACTAAAAATTAATAATAGGAAGTAAATCTAACATATTCTTTTGATAAAATGATATCCTATACTTACTTCAAAACAATTGCCCAAGTATTAAACTGAAGAGCATGGGTAGAAATAGACCTGAAAGGCCAAGTGTGAACAGAACTTCTAAGGCTGACTAAAATATGTGCCCTTATGGAAAAGCTCCTGGCCTTTAGGGGGACAGCCTGAGCTTGGCGCTAAAAAACTTAACTCCTTGTGAGGTCAGAGGTTCAACCTCTGCCCTTCCTTAGTTCCTTAGGTAACTCTAGCACTATACCATCAACTATCCGTATGAATAGCAAGGTATTGAGTGAGAAGAATTGCAAAGGGGAAGGTGAAATATCAACTTACTTCTAGGCATAAGAAGAAACTATACGGAAAAAAAAAAAAAAAAAAAAAACACCAGATAGTATATGCATTGACAGTGTAAGAGATCACTATCATCAGAATCACAAATTGCCATGTAGTTTATCAGCTTCTATAATAAATTCCTTAAAAATTATACCAACAATAAAATTAGTTGACAGTGTCAAATATTTTACACTGGCAGTACATAAAGATTTTAAACTCAAAAACAAATCAAAGATGGGAGAATGCAAGACGGATAGTAGTAATCAACCAGTTATTTGTGATACAGGAAAAAGATGACAAACAAATATAAACATTTCTTCTCGTGGGGGTAGCGACTTTTGTGCTGTTTATACATAAAAAACATTAATAATAGACACAGAAAATTACAATTACGTCAACCCCCCAGGATTTTGAGATCATTATAATGATCTCCCTTTTATTTTCAAGACCTATCAAAATCATCCATCTACTTAAAGAACACTTGATAAAACTTAATTTTGTCATCACACCATAGTCAAAATAAAAAATAGAGCAAATTCTATCTTTACTCTTGATTTCTTTAGGTAAACTAGCTCTATCCAAGTGCCATGCTATGTTTATTTGCAGACAAACAAAGCTAGAGGTAGGTTGATGACCTCTAATGCCAGGTTCACTCAGAGAAATCAACCCACCTTCCGTTTTCAGCTATAATTAACAGATCTATAACTAAAGCATAAAATGAGTTTTATTAAACTGTTCTTTGAACAAGTGGGGAGGGGGGGTGATAAAGAACAAAAGTCAATGTAATGTGCCCAAAATTCAAGAAAGGTGGTTGTGATTTTCTCTAGCATACCATTTTTTGTAGAAAGTCACATACGAACCTACAAAAAGCAAAAACAAAATATGGTCATTGGCGTATAAAGAAGGGAAAATTTTGTCGAATGGAACGTATCTATTCAGATCAAAAGTGAGATAAAAAGAGAGAAGAGAATAATTAAATATGAACATACTGTGGGAACCTTCCTTCAACTATTGAAGAGTGTAGATTCCTACTGAGCTGCAAATTTTGGAAATACAATGACTTTAATCATACATATTAAACACAGGTACACAGCTAAATAGTTTTAGTAGTCTTTTTATCAGACGATGTTGCTTGTACCTGCATCATGTAGTATAAATTATGATACGACAAAAGTTGAGACCCCATTGCATCTTTTGTCACAAGGCAATGGATGTAGGCCCTGGTGTAGTTCTTGCAAACCTGTGACAGAAGAAATAAACTAAAACACGTGCTGGTTTCTGCAAACAGTTTTAACAAATAAAAAATTGATCTCTTAAAAACATACCATACAAGGACAAGTAGGATCAATTGGACGGGTGTCATCAGCCATTGCTCTATGTTTTAGCTTCAATACTCCCTGCAAAATTACAGGGAAAAAGGTTAAAAAAGAAATTGATGCATGAATGAGTGAATATAGTGAATTTTTTAAAATTAGTATTATTGCAAAAATATTAAAACAAGTGCAATAAAAAAATTGAATCAATAGGGAGACAACATCATTACCCATTTTGCAAATTTCTCACCAATGTCTTAGTCGTACAATTATTAGGAACAGCATGTTGTACAGGCAGGATAAACAAAATCATGGATACAACATCCATGCAACTGTTACGTGTGTGTGAAGAACAAATGTTACAACTTATCAATAAAAAGGATTAAAAAAATCACCTCAGGAACGAGAGCAGTGCCAAAGCGTGCTGTACGAGTAGGATACACGCAGTCATACATGTCAGCACCCAAAGCACTACAAACAACAATATCAAGTGGATAACCCACTCCCTGAAAATTCATGCAAAGTGTGATGACATTACACTGAAATATTTTATTTTTTATAAAAAGGATGATATGATGAAGTCATACTGACCATAACATATCGTGGTTTATCCTCTGGCAAAGCAGCAGTGCACTGAGCAACAACTCGCCAAAATGCACTTTTATCTTCACCGCCTGAAAGACCACCAATAGCATAGCTGTGACAAAAGAAATTTATATTTAACCCCACGAAAACTAATAATTTCAAGACTCTTCTGTGCTGCTGGTGTTCATATATAAAAGCAACTTATGTCTATATGAAAATTACGCATTCTTTGCTGGGGAAAAACACCATATGCAAGTAAAAATATCCAAACGCGACCATGTATAAAATGCATGCTTTCAAGTGCAGATTGTGAGGAATAGTCTGTAAGGTTCATTCTAAAGGAAAACTTTTATGCACATTTCCAAAATATCAAAGTCTTCAATATATATTTTGTTTTCGGGCATCCATGGATGTTACTAAATTTGGGATACAACAACAACAACCAAGGGGTTTTCCCACTAGATTGAGTCAAATACACAAATAAAGTAACGCCAATGTATTTTGTCAAAAATAATTTATTTAGAGAGACAGTGTGGATCTAAATCTTTTTAATGATTTCAATTAGATTTTTCTTGGTTTTCCTCAACCTCTATTATTGAGCTATCCTTAGTTTGATCAACTCTACTGACTGGAGGGGCTTATATTGGTCTTCTCATATGTCCAAACCCCACCAAATGTGGGATAAATGGAAATGATTTAAATCACATGAAGAATCCATCAATTTTCCCCCTTCAACAAAAATTACACTTTTTGTCCTCCACCTAGAGTCTGGTTCTTGTTAAACCACAGCCAAAAAATATATAAAAATATTGGGAAAACCATAAACAGTTTACATGTTGACAAGAATTTACACCTACCCAGGCAGATTGCGCTCCACCATACCTTTAACACAGATATCCCTGATTACAACATATCATAATTTATAAGCAATACAACTTCCATACTGGCAAAGCAGTAATCAGAAAAGTAAATATCATGTGCACAGAAAATAGCAAGAAGGTTATGCTGTAACTCACCTTAATACAGGATCTAAACCACCTTGCACAATACCAAACAAGTTCTGATCATGAGGTCTCTTGTGAGCTGTTAACATAAGGCAGCATGCATTGATATTCAGCATGCAAAGAAGGCAGTGATAGAAAACTCTATGAGTAGGATTAAAAAAAATGACCTATCACTTCTACTCAACATTCATGATAAAATAAATGCCAAACCTTTCACAAACTGGACATGCTTGACATCATTGACCATACTTTTATATATGGCACATGTTAAGAGATGAACATAAATCACTTTCACTCTCTCTTTTCTCTAACAAAGTATCTAATGTGCTAGTGATTGAATAAAAGTAACTCAATAATGGAAAACTATATAAACTTTCCCTTCTATTGCCTTTTGCAGTTCCATTTTCTTCAAGAAATAGAGTATACAACAGAAATGTTTACTAAATAACATTAGGGAAGAAAATATATTACTGAAATAAGGCTAGGTTTTTAATTATGAAGAAATAACAGTCCGACAAATAAGTGATATACAACTCAAATAGCCACTACAGAAGAAATGAAAAATAAAAATTTAGACATCTGTTCCATTTCAAAGATGTGCATAGTTATCAACATTAAAATTTATTGGATCTGGATTTGTAAAGGGTATTTCAGTGATTTTCAAGTGAAAGAAAAATGGATTGATTGATATAGTTTAATGGTTGCTCTAAGGTTAACTTGAATAATGTGCAAGTCAGGAATTAAAAATGATTTTCAGATGCACTCACCTTTTACAATAGGGGAATAAATAATTAAGTCAAACGTTTATTTCCTTTTTCTGGAAAATGGAACTAAGTCTAGATTGCATCACAAGAATATCAGTTTGCAAGTTAGGCCAAAGTATGTCATGGGTCAGAATTCAACTCCCATTCTTGTGACTCAAATCCACTTCAATATTTACCTGCTATACATCTGTCTATCCATCTAAGTGTTCGATACATAGCTTCCTCAATTCGTGGACCAGTAATGGTGGTCTTTACAACATCATCGAGAGCCATAATGATATCAGCTCCGATTCTATTCTGCATAATTTATGACAAAAATATTAAAGCATATGCAACAAGAGATCATCAAATCTTTCAAACTGCTTTAGGGGAAAAACTGTCACAACAAGAAATGAATATCTTAACTGTTGAATTAGAGGGGAAGAAAGAGACAAATATAGAGGGAAAAGGATTGTTAAAGTGAAATTGATTGATTGTACAGAAAAAGAATATATCTTGAGAAAATACACAACTAAGAATGACTAAGAATGAGAGTAGTCATATTCCACTGGCAATAGACTGCAGAGTACTACAGGATGTCATGAATTGCTATTTGCAATTGCTTTCTAAAAACTAATTGGGAGAAAGTTGATTCAAGAGTAGAGAACATCAAAATCTGCATTAAGGGGGGAATAGGAAACAAAGATGAAGGATAGGACATTTTTATATGGGATAAATTCCAAATTATAAAGAGAGATCAACCCTCCCTCAATTTTGAAATACTGCAGAAATAACTAATTTAAAACAAGGAAATATTTTATTTAACACAAATCACATTATGCAGACTCCCTTAATCTCCTAAAATTTTAAAACAACATATATAAATGTGAGCAAAAAGAAAGCACCCAGGTAAAAATAAAAGAAACATGGAGAAAGGCTTAATTTACTTGTATTTGAATTGATTCCTCAGGTGTCAGAAGCATTGGTTTTCCATCTACTGGTGACTGCACCAAGAGAATAAACTTTTGTTACAAAAAAAAAAAGATGGCATTGAAATTCATAAATCATGACAATAATTCCATAAATCTTTACTGAATATAAATTCTTTTATTGAAAAAGAAATTAAATAAATACAAATGTGATTTTAAGAAGAACGGACTTTGTTTCGCTTACTATGAATTCTCTCTTGCTGATGATAATTCCAACTATCTAGCTAAACTATTTTTTTTAGCATTTATCTCTAACTTTTCCAGCATCTGTGAGTTATTTTTCGAATTATTGTTTTTTGGTGGAGCTTAATTTATTTTATGTTTTCTATTTATTTATTGGAAATAAATTATTTTTTGTAACAAGTTGACAGCTTAGTAAGCTTCAGCGTGAGGAAGAGGGTTGAAAATTAAGATATAATATTCTAATTTATTAATAATTGCGATTTATAGGCACGTAATCTTTGATTTAGAAGAAACAAAATATCATCTATTTATGTATAATTAATGTAATTAACTTATATAAACACGCGTTTGTTGTTTATTCAAACACACGGTTTCAGTCAATCTACACCTCTATTTCTTTCTCTTTAATATCATTAATATCGTTGCACTGTTTTAAAAAATTGTTTGATCAGAGAACCAGGGAGAAGAGTGGGTCAAAACACATGTTAGATTCATTTGTAGGCTATATAATCTAAAATCACTATGAACCATAGGAAAAAATGACAATTCAGTCCGTGTTTGATCCGGTTAAGCCCAATTTTCAGTTTAGCAGAGAACTAGGCAATTCAAAACCAGTCCAATTCTCCAGTCTTGGACATTTTAACCAGTTTCACTGTTTTGGCTAGTTGAAAATTGAAATGTTAAGGTGGTTTGGGTTTTAACCAAACTGGTATGCAGTCAAGTTGGCAGTTTGGAAGGCATGTTAACAAACCAGATCTTAGAACACTGATCAAGAGTGAAGCAGAACACACCTTTAAAATCTTGTCTGTATCTTGCAAGGGAAAAAAATTACCTGAAATGTCACGCCTTTTTCTGTGATATCAGCAAGATGCAACAGCGAAACCTAAAACATCAGTGAAATAAAAATGATTTCATTTATCTGGGATCCTAAACATTATTAACAATCAACCAACATATAATATTGATCCACTTCATATAACACATCTTCGTTGTTAACCCTATTCTCACAGTTCACTTCCGACAATGAGTTACTTTTATCGCTTAAGAGTTAAATATGATTCTTCATTTTGTAAGATCAAACAATAAATGACACAAAACATTATACTAATTTATTTAATATCTAAAAAATGAACAGCAACACTTCAAAGCTTTAAGATACAGAGATACACAGAATAAAATCTGAAAAGAAAACCCGGGGGAGGGGCTATGTTATGCCTCCCTCGCTCAGAAATTTATCAACTTTCTTCATTATTATGAAATTTTCATTTAGAATATTAACAGTAAAATTACAATCATTATTATATTTTATTGTTGGCAGATGTAGCAAAAGCAATTCCCATCAAATAAAACCAGCAAGCAAAAGTACTCACAAGATGAGAGATAATAGCACAGTTGCAAAAATGCTAGAAATCACAACAATACATCCAATGTTAATGAAAACAATAATCAAGAATACATAAGGTCAAATGCTACCATTTGAAAGCCACCAGAGTCTGTAAGCAGAGCCCGTTGCCAATTCATAAAATTATGAAGACCACCAACTTCATCAAGAAGCTCAGAAGTGGGTCGAAGGGCCAAATGATATGTATTTCCAAGTATTATTTGGCAACCAATATCCTCAAGCTGGCTATTTGTCAATCCCTTTATTGTTCCTGATAATTCAAAAATCCCATCTAAGACAAATCGCAGAATCTCTCGAGTGAACCACAACTATTAAGCAATCCACTAAAATCTTAGCAAACCAAGAAAATCACATCAAACCATGCAATTAACAACATTCAGTATCGTGTACTCTGTGGACAAGCAATAACCAATGACCATTCAAAATGTGAAGCATTTCTTTAGTCATTTGCTCCAATTAAAACAGAAACAATTTGGGAATGACTAAATATATAATTTTTGTCCCTCGTCTAATTTTGCTTCAGTTTGGTTCCTTGTAATTAAAAAGTTTTACTTTGGTTCCTTAAAATGGTCCTTCAGTCAATTTTTATACTAATAGCATTAATTTTGTCTCACATGGCATCCACTATTCAACATGACATCTCTCACAATTTGTCATGTGTCATTAAATTGATCAAATTAATTTAATAAATTGATGGAAGAAACATTTTGGTCCAACAAAAACACTTAAAAAAACCAGAGTGAAACTTTAAGGAACGAAACTTTTTAAATTTAGGAGATCAAACTAAAACCAAAAATTAACAGGGAACAAAATTATATTTTAGCCATTTGGGAACTCATTTAAAAGATGAGCTTTATTTTCTTATTCCATGCAAAGCTTTAAGGAGGAGAACTAAAAGCACCAGGAAAATTGCATTTGTTGCAACAACCAAATCAGGAAGAATCGAATTTGAACTTTGACCTTGTGTGCCCACAGGCATAAACAAAGGAGTCTGGCACACAAAATGAGGGAGTGTCAACCGAGCAGCGCGAGCACGGTTGAATCTGCCAAGAACCTGGGAAAAGAAACAGGACAAACTTCTAAGAATAACTGAAATACAGTATAAAAACCGCTAAAAAAATCATGCACCGGCACGACAAACACGTGGACAGTGATTTTCAGCCATCGTATCTAGCTATAACACATTACTGTATCCACATACTGTTCATTGAGCCATTTAAGTGAGCCAAAAAAGACTCAAAACTCGACTAACAAATTTCAAATTGATTTGATACAATAAAATGCGAGACAATGCAGCCGTGGAAGAAGCTGAACCTCGAAAGTAAGCGCCATCGCGTTAGTCTCGGAAGCAGTATGGAGCACACTAGTAATGGTCGTAGTATATCCTGGCAGAAAAGTACGATAGGAGCATAAGAAAGCAAAGAAGAAAGCGTTTAGAATAATAACAGGGAAGAAGTGAAAGAACTTACAGGTACGGAGAGAGAGAGAGAGAGAGAGAGAGAGAGAGAGAGAGAGAGAGAGAGAGAGAGAGAGAGAGAGAGAGAGAGAGAGA
>JAMLFT010005882.1:0-16918 GCA_026544285.1 Pachyrhizus erosus
GAGACTAAGTTTAATTACATTTGGACAAATGACATATTTTAATAAATAACATATATATTTTAAAATAAAAATAAAAATTTATTTATTTAATCTAAAACTTGATATGGGTAATTATTAATATAATATAATATAATTTAAATATTATATTTTTTAAATTCATAATATATTAAAATTTTTGAAAAAATAAGCATAAAAGATTACTACTAATATATTAGATTTTACAAAAGAAACACCTTCTGTATTCTTTACCATTATTCATACGATGTATGTATATAAGTAGTGTAATCTTACGGTTCATGCAGATTTAAGAATAAGAAAAAGGAAAAAAAAAAAGACAATAACAACAAACTAACATTTTTCTTTAGGTAATATAAAGTTTTAGAGCAAATGAATCCTGGAATAGTATCCCAATGTACAGCTTTTAAAAATCAGACTCACAAAATAGTTACAGACAATTTAGGGATGTTCAAACTCACAAAATAAGTACTACTAACAAGTTTTAACCTATTGCATAATAAGAAAGCTTTCTTTTTTCTTTTTTAAATATCTGTTAACTTTGTAAATACTTAATCTATGTTGGAAAATTTAATTGATCATCTTTAAAGATTTTTTTCTATCATACTTTTACTATTCATAAAATTCGAATCTAATACATTACTTTAAAAATCCAAATCTAATTTTTCTCTAATAAATAATATGTTAGTAAAATTTTCTTCTTTCAAAACTCGGATCTAATACATTACTTTAAGAATCTAAACCTAGTTCTTCTCTAATAAATGACATGCTAGTAAAATCTTCTTCTTTTGTAGACCGATAATGATAATAAAATATAATTTAATATCTTATATTTCTATAAAATAATTTGTCAATCTTTCATATAAATATAATTTTACCTATAAAAACATGTAATCAAAGTAACAAATCCTATTAGGGTCGACATAGGGCATTTTTCTAATCCACTAAAGTCAGTTTAGTGTTGAAAAGTTTAGATAATGTGTATAAAATTTTAAATTTAAATTTTATTATTATCATTATAAAAAAATAGATGTTGCTACCCAATATTTGTAAGATATCGAGGAATGAAAATAAAAAAATTATTAAAAAAATTGCATTACAAATTATGAGAAAATATTATATTACACTTTTTAATAAAACTTTTTATTTTTAATTTTTTAATTAATATCCTAACAGGAGTTGTTAGCATCTTTAGAATAAAAAAAGTAACACTTCCATATAAATATAGTTTGTGTTTGCCCGCCGGCCTTTATATAAGTGTTTGGTTTTTGACACTTATGTTTAATAAAGAGGCTGCTTTCAGGTAACAGATACTACCATTCATGGGGTCCCCACCCTATTCTTTTCCATTTTTGTTTTTCAATATAGCATTCCATTTGGATTGGTGCAGTATCTGTTCAAAAATTTCCTCATTTATAAAATACGTTAAAATTGATTTTTAATGAAATTAATTTTGGATAAAATTATTTTTTAAGATGATGTAATATATATTTGAATATTTTATTTTAAAAATAACTTAAAAAATTATTATTATTTTTGTTCAATCTAAAAATCATTTAAAATTATTTTATCTTAAAATTAATTCTAGATTAATAATTATTTTTATCATGAAACTAGATTTATAAAAGTTTACTTGATATTTTTGATATTTCAAATGATTATGAATTATTATCTTTGTTTTTATTAATAAAAAATAAATTAAGTATTTTAGTATTATAAAAAATATATGATCATTGTAAAATATATTAATTATTAATTTTTATATTTTTAATTGATTTTAAAGTCTACTAGTGAAATATTATATTATTTATTTTTTATAAAAGTTAAATATTTATTAAGTTATTAATAATATAATTTATATTTATTGATTAAAAAATTATTTTTTAAATTATGAATAGTATTATTATATCTAATTCTTATTTTAATTAATTAATTTTATAAATATTTTTAAAATAAAACTTAAATTTATAATAATATAGATTATAATAAATTAATTTAATTATTATTTTTTATCGATTTTAATTAATTAGATAATTATTTTTTATATATAGAAATGGAGGTAGCCTATCTGATGTAGATCCAAACACACACCAAAAGATTTTTTTCGTATTCTATTCTTAATTTCATCTAACTCCTTTCCTTGTTTTCACAATAAATGTCACTATTTTCAGTGATGGGTGATGCTTCATTTTCTGCAGTGCCATCTGAGGCAGGCTTCCCTTTCCACATAAACCCAAGGTATGATACAACTTATACAAGTTTTACAATGTTTCCCTGCTATGTTAGTTTAGCCTTAGGCTATTTTAAATGTGTTTGAACGCTCGTTCTGCAAGCCTCTGAGTCTCAAAGTAATGCATTGCTGGCCTTCTGTTAGCTTTAGTGATCAGTGTGTATAGTTTTTGTGCTAAAGATTGTGTGCTCTTCATTATTGAAAGGTTAATGTGGTGCATTTGAGCTATGTGCAAAGTGGACTTAAATTTTTATGAGCACCGAGTTTTACATTTCCTGTTGAATTTGTTTCAGTACCCAATATGGATCTGGAGGGAATGGCTAAAATCTCTATCTTATTGGTGGGGCTTTGGCTACTAGTTAACTGGGCAGGGTTGTTGGATGTGAAATACATGAAGTACAAGGACTCTAAAAACTCAATTGATACTAGGGTTAAGGATCTTGTTAGCAGGATGACTCTTGAGGAGAAAATTGGCCAAATGTTACAGGTTGAGAGAAAGTATGCATCTGCTGATTTGCTAAAGAAGTATTTTATTGGTAACCTCTTGATATTTTCTCTGTTTTTTCTTTCCCCTTTTCTCTGTGGTTTTATTCACTCAATTGGTCAATGATGGAAATTATTTATCTTTTGAGTAGGGAGTGTAATGAGTGAGGGAGGGAGTATTCCAGCTCCACAGGCTTCTGCTGAAGCCTGGATTGACATGGTGAATGAATTTCAGAAGGGTGCCTTATCAACCCCCCTTGGAATTCCTATGTTTTATGGGATTGATGCTGTTCATGGCCACAACACTGTTCACAATGCAACTATTTTTCCTCACAATATTGGTCTTGGAGCTACCAGGTATATTGATATCAATAGTGTCTGTCTCATAAAGGAGTGTGAGATGAGATGGGTGAAAGGGAAGAGAAGAAAATACTAACAGAAAAAGAAATGATAAAAAAGGAAGAGATAGTAAGAGAGAAGGGATGCAAAATGAATTAGAAGGGAGTGTGAGATGGAGATGGGTGACGGGGAAGAGAAGAAAATTCTAACAGAAAAAGAAATGGTAAAAAAGGAAGAGATAGTAAGAGAGAAGGGATGCAAAATGAATTTAGAAGGGAGTGTGAGATGGAGATGGGTGACGGGGAAGAGAAGAAAATTCTAACAGAAAAAGAAATGGTAAAAAAGGAAGAGATAGTAAGAGAGAAGGGATGCAAAATGAATTTAGAAGAGAGTATGAAAAAAATAAAAGTCCATTGATTTTAGCAGCATTCCATATGTCTTAGCCTTTTGTTTTTAAAAATGATGTAGACCTATACTTGATTCTATTATTTGAAGTTTGAACCATGATCATGAAACAATTCAGGCATTAGTTATCACAGATTCTAAAGCAACTCTGACATGCATAGGTTTGTATCAGACTTGCACGACCTAGTTTAGAAACTGAGTATAATTTATTTTATCTGGTTTGTACCCAAAAAATGCTTTACTCTGGTATGTTATTGTCCTAAAATTTTCAATAGATGGACAGTGTGGTCCCTTTGCTCAAATTATTCTATTGTTATTCTAATCAATACAATTACTGTTACAAAAGGTAATAATGGATATTTTCATTTGGCTGGTAAGGGACCCTGAACTAATTAAGAGAATTGGAGCTGCAACTGCCCTTGAAGTTAGAGCAACAGGAATTCAATATGTTTATGCACCTTGTATAGCAGTAAGTAATTACAACCGACTTATTATGCTCTCAACTTATATAAATCGTTAAGTGTAGGCTTATACTCTTTGTAGGTCTGTAGAGATCCAAGATGGGGTCGGTGTTATGAAAGCTACAGTGAAGATCCTGAACTAGTTCAAGCAATGACTGAAATCATACCAGGATTGCAAGGGGACATCCCTAATAATTTACCAAATGGTGTCCCTTTTATCACTGGAAAGTAAGAAATTTAAAAATAAAATAACTTAATTTTGATATGATTGTTCCAATAACTGTTAGTTATGAATCTTGGTAGTTGATATTCTTGTTCTTTATTCTATTCAATTGTTAAACGGTCCTAAGAAAAAGGGCTATTCTTTTAGTCGTTGGTTTTGCTTGAAGTGACTTGTGCCTGAATGATCTTGATACGATTGTTCCAATAACAGTTAGTTATGATATGATCGTTCCAATAACAGTTAGTTATGATATGATCGTTCCAATAACAGTTAGTTTTGAATCTTGGTAGTTGATATCCTTGCTCTTTATTCTATTGAATTGTTAAACGATCCAAAGAAAAAGAGCTATTCTTTTAGTCGTTGGTTTTGCTTGAAGTGACTTGTGCCTAAATGGTCTTGGACAAATATATATATATATAAATAAGCTTTCACAAATCTTCTCCATGTACCGAACCTGCTCTAACATCAAACTTCAACCTTCAGAAACAAAGTTACTATGCTTCAGAACAGGAATGTGTAAATTTGGTTAGGCTATTGATTTTGGAGTTAGTATTTAGTTTCTGAAATACTCATGTATTGCTGGACAGAGAAAAAGTTCTTGGTTGTGCTAAGCACTACGTGGGTGATGGTGGAACAATCAATGGGATTGATGAGCACAACACTGTTATAGATAGAGATGGATTGATGAAAATTCATATGCCAGGCTACTTGAGCTCAATCAGCAAGGGTGTGGCAACCATTATGGCCTCTTACTCCAGTTGGAATGGAGTAAAAATGCATGCTCACCATGATCTTATTACTGGCTTCCTCAAGAACACTCTCCATTTCAAGGTAACATAATTTGTTTGTTGAATGTAACATTGAAAACCTGTTTATCATCATTTGTGCACAATTTCAAATAACCCGTGTCATTTCTTGGATTACGTCAGGGCTTTGTCATTTCAGATTTTGAGGGTCTTGATAGGATCACCGCTCCACCTCGAGCAAACATCACTTACTCAATTGAAGCAGGGGTTTCTGCTGGCATTGACATGGTAGTTTAGGCCAGAAATACTTGATATTAGCTTGAATTGATTTATATCCAATGAGGACACGTTTAATATTATCACACACTTTGCTTGGTTTTGCAGTTCATGGTTCCAAAGCTTTACACAGAATTCATAGATGTTCTAACCATGTTGGTGAAAAACAAGTACATTCCCATGAGTCGAATTGATGATGCGGTGAGAAGAATTTTGTGGGTTAAGTTCATGATGGGCATTTTTGAGGACCCCTTTGCTGATTACAGTTTGGCCAAATATTTGGGAATCCAGGTTAGTTAATTTGTTTTCCTTTCCTCGAGTATTCCTTTTAGTTCCCCAAGTTCACTATTAGATATAGGGATCACCTTGCAACACTTCAATATTTACTAAAATCCTCAACAGGAACACAGAAATTTGGCTAGGGAAGCAGTAAGAAAATCAATGGTCCTTCTCAAAAATGGTGAATCTACTGAGAAACCTTTATTGCCTCTTCCTAAAAAGGTGCCAAAAATACTTGTGGCTGGAAGCCATGCTGATAATCTAGGATATCAGTGTGGTGGCTGGACCATAGAATGGCAAGGAGTCAGTGGGAACAATCTTCTCAAAGGTAAGGATATTTATCTATTTTTTCTTTTGTAATTCTCTGTCATTACCAATCATATATTGCAACATTTCTTATTATTCTTGTAACCTTTGTATGGTCAGGGACTACAATTCTCACTGCTGTGAAAAATACTGTTGATCCTGAAACCACAGTGGTGTACAAGGAGAATCCTGATGTAGAGTTTGTTAAATCCAATGAATTTTCCTATGCCATAGTAATAGTAGGGGAAAACCCTTATGCTGAGATGTATGGTGACAGCATGAACTTGACAATCCCAAGCCCTGGTCCTGAGACTATAACAAATGTCTGTGGAATAATAAAATGTGTGGTTATCATTATTTCTGGCCGTCCTGTAGTTATTGAACCATATGTTGGTTTAATAGGTGCACTAGTTGCTGCATGGCTTCCAGGTAGCGAAGGCCAAGGTGTGGCTGATGTTTTATATGGTGACTATGGTTTCTCAGGAAAGCTTCCAAGGACATGGTTCAAAACTGTTGATCAACTGCCAATGAATGTTGGGGATCCTCACTATGATGCCCTCTTCCCATTTGGGTTTGGCCTTTCTACCAAACCTTCTAAGGCCCTTTACTTCTCGTAGCTATAATCTTGATGTATATTTGTTTTGTGAAACTATAAACAATAAAAGAGGGTGGGACTTACTGCTACAGACTTGACATTTGGTAACATTTATTTACTTATTTACTAACATGTGCAAAAATGTTGCTAATTTATCTTAATTATATTTTTTGAACATTATTAATAATAAATGTAATTTACTATAATCATGTCATTTTTGCAACATTTCTAATAATAATTTTTTTATGTTTAATTATTTTTATATATTAGCTATTTTGCTTTCCTTCAATCAAATGTGCCATAGCTATTTGTGCACCCAATATCTCTCTCATATCATTAAAGGCAGAAAGAGTATGCTATGCCCTATGAGTGAGTCGTGCAGCTTGTAACATTTTTTAAATTACATGTTGCATATTAAATTCTTTAGTAATTTTTTTCTAGTTTCTAACTCAAGCTTTTGTTTTTTCTCGAACTCAACTTTTTCCCCCACTTTATTCTAGTCAGAATTTTTAACAATATAAGAAGAAATCGTTTTAGGATTTGTTTGGATATACTTTTTTAAAAACACTTTTAAAAAATTTTTTTTTATAAGTTAAAATTAAGTTATACATTATTTAACTTGTGGAAGCTCTCTCAAATAATTTTTTTAAAAGATAACTTTTAATTTTTGCATAAGTTAATTTTAATTTATAATTTTTTTTTTATTATCCTTTCAAAAATACTTTTAAATAAGTTTATCTAAACAAGTTCTTACTCATTTTATTTTCTAACTTTTCAAAATGTTCACACAATCTTACTTTAACAAGTTAGTTTTCATTTCTTTGTTTTGTTTTCTATTTTCCCTTCTTCTTATTACTATCTTGTCTTCCATTTTCACTTGTAAGATAATGTATTATGAGTTGGAATTGCATATTCAAGTTTTTTGACATTGAGAAAAAAGTATGAGTTGAAATTGATTTAAAATGAACAAATGTTTTGACTAAATCTACAACAATTTTGTATTTTTATTGTAACTACTATATATATGCATCAATAAAATTCAAGAGAACATGGTGTGATCTTCTTGAGAAAAAATGACACTAATTTAAGAGATAATATATAAACTAATTTAAGCAAACGTACATACACATGAAAGTTTAAAATAAAAAGAGAGTAAAAAAGAAAAAAAGATAAGAAGCAAACCAATGATATGTAAAAACTTTGCAACTTGCTCTTTCATTGTGGACTATAACTATATTGGTGTCTTTCACCTTGTGACATAATTGGGTGAATGCTTTAGGTCCCATATTAATTATATCTTTACTTGTTCTTGTATGAACTAAATATGACTTTAACTCATGATGTCTTTGCTCTTTTTCAAAACCAAAAGATCTAACATTCATGTGCCTTGTTATCAAATTTAGCAAATGCAATGCACGACCAGTACAAAATAACCATTTCCTCTTTCTTTAGCACGTAATTGTTGATGTTTGTCATTTGTATAAAAGACATGTATTACACACACATATATAGAGATAAGATCAAATGACTTCTAGAGTAACTCTAGAAAAATTACACACACACGTAAAGAGTAACTCTCTTAAAATTAATTCAGAAGTGATTTAATTTCTCCTCCTATATACATATATAAAATTTCTCAAGATATAGATACATGTTTCAACCTTACAAAGAACCTATAAATGATTTGTAAATACATATAATATTGTGACATCATGCACAATAAGTCAACCTATTCTCTGCCTTTCCAAAAATTATAAAATTAAATAAAACCTATTATAAAATGATACAATCACAAACAAATACATTCTAATGTTAAATCATAATTTTTATTATACAATATTATACAATATGTTTTTAATTAAAATAATAAAATCACAATCCAATTTAGAAAAAATTAATGTGATGCAAATTGTAAGGTTAAACATGTATATGTTTTAAATTATTATTTTGTTAATTTTTTTACAAAAAATCTAATTTGTAAAATATAATTTATTTTTTAAAAAATTGACTGTGCAGAAGATTTAATCAATTACTCTAAAAGCACAATCAATTATGCTTACATGCATAATTGAATATGTTATATTGTGTAACAAAATTTATTATGTTTGTAAGCATAACCAATCATATTGCATAATCGATTATGTCTTTTTCATAATTGGTTAAAACAATTCTAAATTGCATGCCACCACCTAGTTTAAGTAGAGAATAACAAACATCAATAGTCATGGACAAATTTTTGTAACAAATTAAGAAAATCATGGTATCCAGCACACAGAATGAGAAATATTGAGTTATCATTTCAACAAATCACATTGATACACATGAACGTTCATGCTTTAAAAACAAAATAAAATTGCAATTTAAGGAAAAACCGCTGGATTGAGTTACCTCTAAGATGAAGAAGATCAAAACTAAAACATGGAGAACAATAACTACCACAAGCAATGAAGGCTCCACCAAGGTTGGAGACAATGGAGATGGGGGAAACAAGAGCAACAATAAATTTGAACAAAGCCAAAAGAGTAGTTAACTTCATCGTCCCTTTCCTTAAGCTACCATGCATTTCAACCTTTTTTATCTCATTTTTTCATGTATTTAATATTTTGTGGGACACACCTTGTTTTTAAGCTTGTGTTTAGTCGGGGTGAAAGAGTAAGGAATGAAAGTGCAATGTGAGGAAAAAAGTGGAAAGATGAAAATTAAAGTGGTTTGGCTGTGGTGGAAAAGGTAGGAAAGTTTTAAAAATTCATGTAAGCTTTTGTCATAGTAGGAATGACTCAGTAGGAGTGACTCCTTTCAAGTAGTTTTAAAGATTCATGTAAGATTTTTAATTATTTAGTTTTTACGTAAGCTTTTGTCACAGTAAAAAGCTAATATATTGTTAACTAACTATTTTTAATATCAATTTTGTCAAATTTTCATGTAAGTTTTTACTGCACTTCTTGATGCTTAAAGAGTTTAATTGTGTATTGGGTTTTAATAGTCATAATTATTTTGATTTTTACTGTTTGAGGGAAACCATTTTCTAGTATATGTATTTAAAGGTGTTGAAATTGTGCAACTCATATTTTGGCTCCTTTTAATGAATGTATGGTGTGTCTACATTATATGATTGTGAAACCCTCTTTCCCTCCAAATTTGTTGAATTAAAAAGGTTAATAAAAAATAAAATGAATCGATGAAAGACTAAAAAATGGGTTAGATTTTTTAAAATAAAAATAAAAATATATGGCATCATTTTTAAACATCTTAAATTAAAAGTTGTAATAGCCAAAAACTGTGTCAGTAAGTGTTAAATTTAAACAAATAAAGAATACAAAATTTGGCGACTTTTAGCTACCAGTAAATACTAGATTGAAAAAGAGTGCAAATAAAAAAATGCAAATTGTGGAAGTTTTAAGCTACCAGTATGTTTGGCAAAAATACCAATGTTCAATCAGTCGAATTTGATTGGATTGAGGCCAAAAATGATCCATTCGACCAAAACCGACCACATTAATATCTGGTCCAAGACCGATCGTGAAAAGCTTAGCATGTTTAAGTTCTTTGGTTTATAGATTTGTTAAATTCGGTCAGAACGGGTTAAAAATAACAACTTTAATTGTAGAAACACCACCAACAACCACTGTAAATAGGTGGTCGGCATAGAAATCGGAAATAAACAAAATGAAAAATAGATCTCAACAAAGGGTCAGCAAAATGGAAAAAAGAAGAATGTGAAAAGAATCAAAAATCAAAGATGAAGAAATAGATGTGAACAAAGATGCAATGACACAATAATGAAGATGAAACAAAAATTAATCTTTTGATTCTCTATGTGATTGGGATTGGTTTCAATTAGCAAGTTGTGTGGATCAAAACCGTGAAAATTTGGTAATTAGCAACGTGTCTAGCTAAATGTTTATGGTATGTATTTAAAGATTTTGAATCTCTGTTCCACACGTAAATCCAATAAAGTTCTTCAGAGACGTGTTGAATTTGTTGGAATGTATGAAAGGGATGCCTCAGTCCCTAAACAAACACACGACACATCACTGAATATATCTTTTGTTGAATACTAAATTAGACAATATTTTTGTTTAGACTTGCTAGATTTTGGAGTTAATTAGAATTATGCACGTTCACTTTTTTTATATTTCATTTTCAGTATTTTTTTTTCTTTTCTTTTCTTTTCTTTTCTTTTCTTTATTATGTATTTTTTTTTTAAAAATATAATCATAACTTATTTTTTAATTTTAAATTAGCATCTTATTTTTTAAAAGTTTTAAAATGATCATTTTACTTATTTAATTAATGAAAAATTAATATTTTCATAAAATTTATTATTTTTAATTTTTAGAAAAAATTTTAAATTATTTTTTTATTGATTTAAAAAGGAAAACTTTTCTTATTAGATTTAGTTACATAAAAATTATGAATAAATATGATAAAAATCGAATGAAAAGTGAACTTCATCAACTATAAAAAAATGTCTCATTTTCAATTTTTTATTATTATTTAGGAGACTTATTTATCATATATTTTTTATTTTGTTTTTGTTTCCTTTTTTATCTGAATATTGGTTGGTTATTACATTTTTTTATATAGATGAATCTTATAAAATAACTTTTATGTTTTGAATTATTTGAAAGGTCTAAAATTGTGTCAAAAAATAAAAAATAAAAAAATAAGTTTCATAAAAAAATTAATATGTCATTAATTAAAAATTAAGGAATCAAATTAACTTTTTTAAAAATTAAAGGATCAATTTAAAAATAAAAAAAATAAGTTAAATGACTATTATTATATTTTATTTTATTTTATTTATAAAGTTTTATTATGTAATTTATTTTAATCTCTTTTTACTTTTTTTTTCTTTATTTCTCTTTTTTCACTTATACATCTAAAAAATATTAAGTGTACATTCACCAGTTTTCTTTAGTTTATGACTGCAAAGAACAACTCATGCCAATTTATTATTCATGTTTTTTTATGCTTTTACATTTATATCCTTCCTTCTGCTTTCTAAATCCCAGTTTTCGAAAATTTATGTATAAAAAAATTTTGAAAACTAAAATACAATCAAACACATCTTAGTAGAGTGTTTTCAAAATTTTATGAATTGAAATACTCAACTTGCATATAAATGCGATGTCCTCTTTTTCCTATTTTCTTTATTTGTAAACTTATATAAATTAATATTTTATTTTTTGATTGCTATTATTTTGATTAATACTGTTTGCAATCATATTTGAAGAAGAAATATTAAGGACAACATGGTAAACATCAAATAAAAATATAACATAAAAAAATTATTTGTCAGAAAAAATATAATAATACTTTTAGATTTTGTATTTTAGTTATGAGCAATTTTTCCTTTTAATTTTAGTGGTTTGTATTTAATTATTTTTTTCAATTAATTAAAATAAATTTATTACCCCCATAAATTTCATTCAAAAGCAATAGAGATGTAATTAATTATTAAGTTTTTTAGAAATCACATTTATCTTTCATAAAAAGTAGGCTTACTCAAGCGGTTAAGATCATTATATGTGATTTTTTTTTCTCTAAATTCAAAATTATTAGTTAAACTTAAATAATTTTATGTCAATTAATCCTAACACTCAACGATAATTTAGTATTGATTTGCTAATTCTGTAAAGAGAAATATATAAAGTAATTAAATAAAAATAAGAAACAAATTTTAATATTTTTATTCTGATATTCTATAATTTTTTATTAATTTATATAAATCAATGACACATTACTTCTTCATTATATTATTGTTAATTAGTAAATAAAATTTTAAGATGAGAACTTCAATATTTAAATAAGGATTTTTCTATACAGTGCAACATTGCTGAGGTTAAGTCTTATTAAATACCCATTACCAACCAATTAGAGTAGAGGTGATGGGAAGAAATAAGGAAGAAAGATCAAACAAAAAATCCTAACAAGTGAGAATTTAAGATGGAGGATGCAATGGTTGACCATAGAAGGTACCTGAGGAATGTCCACAAGCTCTAGTGAAACCTTGGAGGTAGATAAGGTGCTAAGTTGTAAATTGCTAGAAGAAAAGAGGGTGTTACAAAATTGGCTTGGCGTTGTCGACAAAGCATAACATTATTAAGATTCGGTTGAGAGTACCTTAGATTAAGTACCAAACAGGGTGTGTACTCTCGGTCGTCAACCAAAAGTTGCAAAATTGGATATTAAATGATACGTTTGCGTAAGACCTCTTGGAGTTAGTAATGTAGGAGGCAACGAAGGGCCCAAAAACAGTTTAGATTATCTATATAGGCACGAATGGTGAGATGGAGGTTTATGTTAGATAAAGACTATCCTTTATCTTATGTCTATCCCTAAATTGATGGCTCATTCCTACAATCCCCCCTCTCTTACAGATCAAACATGACAGAAAAGTTTCAACCACTTTCACCTGATCATTCTACCCTTAGAAGGAAAATGGACCTACGACAGGGTCCAGGGTGATGATACCTTTATCGGGTACGTCCACTTTGCATTCCGACTCACCAACATAGTAGTACCATGGCAGTTCCATCATGTAGAGTTGCCAATTGTTATTTCTCAGACTCCACCACCCAGATTCCTGAATGTACCAGCTAACCAAAGGAGACCATTAACCCCTCAACCTCTGCAGTCCTCAATGGGGTTAATTCAAGCTGGCAATGTGAATCACAAAGAGGAATCAACAGATGAAAAAGACCCATCTGAAGCTTCCAATTAGATTAAAACAGTTAGAGGAAGGACTTTCACTTTTAATATTGTATCACAAATTTTAAATAATGTATGACTTTTTACTTCATGTATATTACGAAATGAGAACTTGGAATGAAAGTTTTATAATGAGACCATTGTAGTTAAATTGTAATTCCCCAGATTGGTTGAGATATAAGTTTGATATGCAATATAACTCTAAATTTATTTTATTTCTAAAATTATAAGTAAAAAAAGGGCATTACACTAGGCGGGATGACATCTACCTCATGCCTTTTTAAATATATACATACAGGCCAAAAAGTAAAAGTTTCTCAAAAGAATAAGTGGAGTGTGTGATACAAGCATAAGTGTACCCTTTACTGAATATAATACGTCCCAAAAGGGAAGGAGATACAAAGACTTACTTCCTACGTTGGCCTATTAAGCAAAAAGTATTCATAGTCATCACCCTTTAAGAACAATGAGAAGAAATTGATTACCCTTCATTGTCAAATGAGCCACCAAAACAAACCCTTATATTCACGAGAATTTCCCATCACACGAGGAATTTGAAAAGAGGTTTGCCTAGTAATGCATATAAGGTATGCAATAGTAACAATAATATAGGATAAGTCATTATTATAAACTTGTTAGGAACATGTTGAATCAAAGTAATTCATCATAAATAAATTCAGGTACATTAGCTAGAAAAGTCCATTCCTACTTATGGCCCTAGATGGTAGGGTGTAACTCTATCAAAAACATATCACATGGTCGAGGCTCCATCATTTGTTCCTATGAACGCGAATGCGATGATCATCATAGTCACACACACACACACAAACAAACAATGCAAGGATAAATTAACCAAAAAAAATAAGTCATGTATATAACAATCCTATATAACTTATATAACAAATACCTAATTTTCATGTTAAAGAAATATGAAAAGACATAAAATATTAGTCAACAATATCAATTAGAAAACTCAATCAAACTAATTAATATTCATTTAATAACTTTTAACTTTGTTCTCTTACAGGTACTTAAAATCATCATTATGAAAAAATATTTTAACCTTTCTCCTTTCACAAGGACATAAATAATTACGTCTTTTATTATATATTTTATAGAGACTTAAAACAAATATTAACCACTCACAAGGTCAATAGGAAATACTGTATAATTTCATTTAGAGGGCGACATGTTCTTTTATAAGACAAGGTCCTCTCACAAGACTTTATGGATATTTCAACTTGTTGGTATCTCTAAAGGACGACATTTTCTCTCATAATAGAACAAGGTTTGTTAAGTAAGATTCTATAGAGTTTCCAGGAAAAATGATCGTTCTAAAGAGCGACATGTTCTCTCACAAAACAAGTTTCTCTCAACAAAACTCTATGGAACACCAATAAGAATTTTGGAGGGCAATATGTCCTTTCATAAGACGAAGTCCTCTTAGCAGGACTCTATGGAATCCCTAAATGGATTTTTAGAAGCCAACATATCCTCTCCAAGGACAAGGTTTTCTCAACTGGACTCTACGAAAATCCTTGTCCCTTCAATTATCTTAAATCTTTAAGTTTCATCAGATACTTATCAACTGGACTCTATGGAATCCCCAAATGACTTTTTATTAATAAGATGATTTTATCATCACATACTTTATCAACTTCATAACTCAACAACAACATAGCTTTCACACAACTTAACATGATTATTGATTTAATTGATAATTTTATTCACCAAGACTTATTTTTATGTTGAGTTTATGAAGTTATTTAGGATTTTCATCAATTATATAGTTCAATTTATTTTCATACATATAAAAGTTTAATTTGAAAGTCATTTGTACTAAAATTGTCAACTTCGATGATAAAGCAAATGAAATTTTGTTTGAAAATTCTCTTGCAGTAACAATTTAAAAAAATTAAAAGTTTATAATTATTTTTATTTATTTTGTGTCTTAGCTTGATGGAAAGCTCATCGAGTCCTTTCAGAATCAAAAAGTCACTTATAAAAACATAATCTTCAAAAATCACATAAAATCCAAGATTAGAAATCATTTAGCTGCATCCTAACAATAGGACAATTAAGAAAAGTTATTCATAAGTCTACTTTTTCAAAATATTTATGCAATAAATTTTATACTAAAACAATGTAAAATAAGTTTAAGTTCTAATATCTTCAAAATCATATAAATAAACAAATATATAATTTATAGTAATTTATTTTGTAAAACAATTTAGAAATGAGTTTTAGTCTACAAACATTGCATAATAACCATCTTTTTAAAATCATATAAAATTGATAACATAATGACATTAAACTTATGATATATTGAATGAAAGATTAGGATGTCTAGTTTTAAAATATACTCAATTCATTCCAATGTAATGTTTCTAAAATTAAAGTTTAAACATTCACCTTCATCCAAAACTCACTCATTAGAAGCAATCCCAACTTATGAAGGATATATCTCAATCATTTCTTAATTTTTTTTTAACGATTATTGAGTTTATTTAATAGTGTTGAGTCTACTTTCACACACAAAAAAAAGAACAAATTGACATCTATATCTTGAGTTACAATTATTTTCTCCAAACATGTTTAATACAATAATAACAAATAACTTTAATACTCATCAACAAGCATGAGTATCAACTTGGTGTGCACCAAAATCACAACATTTTTACCAAAGAGAAAATCCATATGGTAAAAAAAAAAATTCGGCACAATGTAACACAATACACACAAAAGCAAAAGGATTAATTTTTCTTACCAAATCTTAGTACAAACACAACTAGTGATAACTTCAAAGATTTTTTTCTTTTAAGCTTTGATTTTTTTCTCATTTTCACCACCAAATGCTTTTTGACCCATAAGGAAAACCAAGGTTAGGTTTAAGAATAAGAAAAACATGAAAGATTATAAGATAAAAATTAAAAGAAACTGATGAAAAATTGAAAATGAAGAAGAAATGGAAAGAGGAAAGCAACAAACTTCTTTTACTTTGACTAATATTTTGCTCTCATATTTCTTTGAAATTTAGGTAGTAAGTTTAGAAACTTGAGAGAATGAGAAAAAAAAAATGGGACTCAATTATTTAATTGGATTGAGAGCGTGAGAAACATTTTTTTTTTATATTACATTGACTTTCTTTAAATTTTAGAATAGTAAAAGAATAAGTATAAATGGTCTCTTTGATAAAAATTTTCAAGTTCTTTATTTTTGTCTCAAAGTTTGTGCTAAACCAAAATTTATGATGCAATAAAACTTTATTGCCTAATCAAAATTCACAATAACTTATATACACCATATGAAATTAATTGTAACTAAATTTAATTAATTATAATTAATTTCTCTAGTCCTTTTATCGTTTGTCAATTATCTTAGTATATTTATCTGTACTATTAAATGATGTTTAAACTATATTTCTGTAAATTAAAATTACAGAAATTCACACATAGCAAATATATATTTTTAATTATTTATTAATGTAAAATATAAATTTAATTTTTATTTTTAAGTTATCCAAATATTTTTTAATTGATTAATAAATAAATAAATCTTACATATCCCAAATATAATGAACTTAATTTCCATGTGTTTTATACTTATGTGATATAACATTGTTGGTAAATAATTTTATCCCTTAAATATGTAGTCAAAAATATAAAAAAAATTGTCATATTTTTATACAAAGATTCACTTTACTGAATGTTTTATGACTTCATGTTAAAAAAATTGTTACTAAAATAAATAACTTAAAAATATGTCATTTATGTTTTAAAAAATAAAGTTTGTTATTAAGAAAATACATAAATTTTTTATTAGACCTTTATTTTTTAAATGAAATTT
>JAMLFT010005883.1:0-16914 GCA_026544285.1 Pachyrhizus erosus
TAAATATAATTATATTTTATTTTCTATAAAATTATAAATTTATTTTAAATTTTAAAAAAATAAAATTTATTACAAATTAAACAATATACAGCAAATTATACTTAAACCTAAATTTATTAATGCTTTATTTATATATTTTAAAGCATTCATATTCTTAAAAAAAATTAATTATCCTTAAATTTGATAAATTTCACCAAACATCTATATATTAAATGAATTCATCAATCACACAAGTTTAAATCTTGTCTTGTTGTTTTGTATGATAAGGTTTTATATAATTTTGTGAATGGCTAATGAGAAAATATAATTAATGTTGCTTAGATTATTTTCACTTTGTAACGATTTAAAGTTCATTTTGAATTATTTGATATTTTTTTTAAAATGTTGAAATCTAATTTAAAATAAAGATAAAAATGATAGGTTGGACATCCCAAATTCCTTCTCACTAACACAAATCTCTTTTTATTTCTTACATTGGTAAATAACTCAAAAAAACAATTGTATTATCAATATAAAATAGAGAGATGTTTAGTGTAATGATTCTTACATGATATGAATAGTGATGTCTAGTATGCTTAAAAAAATATTTTACTAAGCACAATAAATAAAGTTTAATGGTCATACATTGTCAATGTAAAATAGTTTTACACAATCATATAATCATAAATTATTATTGATATGAATTTTAATATAATTATCATATATGATGGTTTATGATTAGATAATGATTTAAAATTATTTTATACTCTCAATGCATAACTTTTTTTTTTCTTATAAATACATACTAGTATCATTCCACTTTATTTTTTTAGGTTAAACATATAATTTAGTTTATATGTGTGTCATGATTCCCAATTTGTCATATTCATAAAAATTTATTAAATTAGTCCTTCTACATATATAGGTTATTGGTTTGGTTCTACTACTATTAAACCCTTAGACATTCTTAATTTGATCCACATTTACGTAGTACATTCTTAATTTGGTTCTTATATATGTAGTGCATTCTTAATAATATAGAAACTAAATTAAAAATGTAATATACTTATAGATATCAAATTAAGAATGTATTAAAACATAAAAACCAAATTCATAATATAAGGAAGTTAATTATTAATGTACGACGGACGATCAAGATTAAAAGTATAGTTTGTATATATAAGAACTAATTTAATAAGTTTTTATTTATAAAAACTAATTTGAGAATCTGCACCATATATATGAACTAAATTGTATGTTTAAACTTGTTTTTGTTTGATTCCACTCATCAAAAATTAGTCTTGAATATGCGTAGAATCTTCACACGATTAAAAAAGTTTTATACTTCAAGATTTAATATCTAGGGACACATTTAAAAAATTATTATAATGGTACATTTATTAGCACAAAATAAATTATTTTATTTCACTGAATGTGTTATCAACATCGCCTTTTAACTATCATACACTTTATCATTCAGTGGACAAGTTGATTTCCATGACCTTATTTATAAAGGTGGGTCATGTGTAGGAAGATGCTGCATCAACGCCCAAATCTGCTTTATTTGGATTTTAGTAAATTGAGTTGGCCGGGTCACTAGAGAATGGTCAAGCAATCCCTACAGTTAACGAGTCTAGGAACGGAAGTTTCGAATGTAACTTCTTTCTAGACCCAATCGGGATTTGGATAGGTTTCCAGAACAAAACCAAGGGAAGGAAAGACTCAAAAGTCAACAAGTCAAAGAAGAATTTTAACAGATACTTCTGAAAGTTTCATCATTATGACCATGATAGATCATAAGCAGAACGGAATTACACTGGAAGTCTACAATGCTACATATTCACAAGGTTCGTTTCACCAATGTACTAATAAAAAATCAACCTCTAGGACACTAGAAACTAGAATTCAATACTTGTTTGTCTAACGTGACTTATAGACAGATAAAAACTCTACTGATAAATCAATAAATATGCCCCTTTACCTTCATCATCATTCTCCACACACTTGTTTTAACCTATTCTGCTGATGAGAAATTATGGAGATGTACATTGATACCCCCTCATAATTTGTTGAGTTCAATAATTTTTATCTTGTACTACACTTCCAAAACTACTAGAAGAGTGGACAATTTAAACTTGTGTATTACTGTATTATGATATCAACAGATTCAGTTGAAACTGAGTTGAGTTTTTGTCTTATACCTGCAACTGCAGATAGAGTTTTTAAAGTAGATAATTAACATACTCATCAGTTGAAATAATTGCCATACAACTCTGCCACTAAATTCAATAGACCCTCACGAAGTGAAATGACTAATAAGGAAATAGTAAGATAGCATAAGGGAAGAGTAAAGATGCTGTACATCATATTTAGGGAGAGATCCCACATATATATATAAACCACCAGTCAGCAATACAACTGTTCAAACTGATAAGCTACTTACAGAAAAAGAATATGATGCTCAAAATAATGATCTCCAAAAATCTACCTCAACAGAACGACCAACCATTTCCTTCCCAGATTACAGACTCAGATTAATCATCCAACCTTTCCATGGATTGAAATAAAACTGCTGTCACCCCAACAGATTTTCTTTCAAAGCATAAGCCAATCCATGTTTCTATGCCCTTGCTAGATCCCAAAGTATAAAAGCTCAATCTTCAAATCAAAATAAATGAAACCAGTACGCTTTGTGAATCATAGACTTGCAATCCCTAAGGTTAAGCATTAACAGGAGGTGGAGGAGAAGGTGGTGTTTGAGCTGGTGCAGGCTGACTACCACCATTGCCACCACTACTGCTATGTTCCCACGGCCGCACAGTGAAGAGCACCACAAACAAGATGATCACCAGAAGAAGTATGATACAGTAACAGGTCCATTTCCTGGTGTTTTTCTGGTGCTTCCGTGCAGTCTGCAACTGCTCAGCTCCAGTGCGCACAAACGAATGAGCTCTTGCCACATGGCTCTCAATATCATCCAATTGCTCACCTTGATGTTGTACTAACACTGTCATGTCAAGAAACACTTGGTGCAACTCCTTGAGACTCTTTTCTATCTCTTTGACAGCATCATGCCTCTCTTGAATCTCATTGATGGTGTCCAGAATTCTACCCCTGCCTTGCTCTTGAATGGCTTTCTGAAGGAAGGTCTCACTCTCACCTGAAAAAAAGGGAGAAAAACACAAGATTATTATACGACCTCCCGAATTTGTATCAAATCAGACCTTAAAATCACGAGGGCAGAATAGTGCTACTCAGACTTAAAATTGGAAAACCACTTTGAATTTTAATAAACTATCCACTAATTCCATTAATTTCTATCTGTTCTTCAATTGAAGCATTAATGGGGAAAATGAGAAATTAATCATGACTATGTCCTAGTAGACTAGAATTTGAAAGACCAACCCTCCTACTAGTAAATTATCATATTGTTTTTGTAAATTTACTATTTTATTTGAATTTTTTAATATATATATCCAAAATCCACTTTGATTGCCAACTAAAATTAAATTGAGTATCATACTACTGAAGTGTCTAAGCTTGAACTTGCCCTTCGTTATTATATTTCAACTTGATGCGACATCTTAGAGATTCAGAGAATTACTTTATTCACAACATTTTTCTCCAACATTATTTTTCTTTACTTTATCTCTTTTTATAACACCAATCATCTTATCTCAAACTTTTCTTTTTACCTCTATCTCCTTGTCTCTCTATTAAAAAACAACCAAATACAATTTCTCTTGAAACACTATTTTCTAAAAAAAAAAAAATCCCGCTCATAAAATCATTAAGTATCAAATCTCTCCTTCTAAGTATTTAAGACAATTACATGTTCAGAAGTGAAACTCAAACCACTAGTGAAGTTGTAATAATCTCGTATCAATTAATTCGCGTCATTTGTGGAGTATGGACAATTTAAAGAATCAAAACTCTAACTAGGCCAATTTTATTTTATTTTATTTTCCTATTTACAATATTAGAACAGTAAATAAAAAGAATCGAGCTCGTTACTAATTGGAGTAGTAGTATAGGCAATGATGAACACAACTAAGACATGATGAAACGAAACGAAATGAGATTTTCTCAAATTAGGTCAAACATATGATCGGAAACGAAACCTTACCTGTGGAGATCAAGAGATCGAGCGTCTTATCATCGGGATTCTCGCCGGTGACAGTAAAGTACCGTCGCTGCACGGTCTCACGGTACTCCGAGGACACGAGCTGGCGAATCTCGTTGAAGCTCTCCATAGAGTCCTTCAGCTTCTTCTTCAATCCGCTGACGACGGAGGTCCGGGTCCGGTCCGAGGAGGAACCGGGTCCGCAGCCAGGCAGGTTCCGGTTGGCGGCGTTGGAGCGCTCCAGAGCCTCGAGCTTGAGCTTAATCAGCTTGGCCTTCTTCAAAGCCAGCGAAACGTCACCGTCCATGCGCGTACGCAGGTCCCTCACGGCCTTGGCGTTGTGCAGCGTCTTGCTCTGCTCGTGGCTGCTCCTCAGACTCTGCGCCAATCCCTCTAACTCCTTCAGTTCCTCCTTCACGCCGTCCACGTCCTCAAAAAATTTGTCCAGATTCACTTCGCGACCGCGGCCGCCGCCGGCGGACATCTCGATGACGTGGTGGTCCGGCGAGGACTGCTCGCCGCGGAAGCGAGAGAAGGAACTGGAGGAGAACAAGTCGTTCATTTTTCTTTTGTCTAATTTGTTTGTGATGATGATTTTTGGACTGAATAATGTTTGTGAGAATGCGAAGATGGTGTTTGTGGGGGTTATTATTTATTAACTTATTAAGTTGTTTATGATTCAACTACTACTTGCATTGTAGTACCGCGTAGATGAGGGTGCGGGGTGCTGAGAAGAGAAGTCAACGTGGGGTTAACAGCGAGGTGGATGAAAGGGACGATTTTGGTTTTAGGTTGAACCGGTGAAAGATGCAAGCGCGTGGGAATTTTCTTTTTTAAACAATAACGGGTGTGGTTAATGACCACAATTTCTTTTTTCATTTTAGTTATTTAATCATACAAAACAAATTAGTAATTCATAATATATTTTTATTTTTATATATTATTTGTATATAAAAATATAGGTTTAAATAATAATATTTTTTTATAAAATAAAAAAAATTGTTTTGATCTTTTCATAAAAAATTATTTTAATTTAATGTTGTCCTAATTTTGTACTCAAAATGATTTCTGTTTTGCTTAAGCGTAAAGAGAGAGAGCGCGTTTGAACGAGGTTAAGAAGATAAGTCAAGAGAGGAAAGAGCCCTTTTACGGTAAGATTATTTGTATTCCATTTTTCAACCCCGTCAGTCAGCGTAAATAGAAAGGCATTTGCGGGTTTGTCTTGCATTAATTATCGATGATTAGTTTATTATTAAAAGAGGGGATAAAACAAACATAAGTGGGAAAACATTTTAATCTCACCTACTTAGTGTTGCTTTAGTTTGTTCTAAGAATCAATTTCAAGAGAGTTAATTAAAATCAATTTGAGAGCTTGACAAGATTAATTACAATATTGTGAGTAAGATTAGTTTATGACGTGTGAGCTAAAAAATATTGTGACAGAATTAAAAAGATTCTTTTTTATTAGAAAAAAAATAATTATGAGGTGAATAAAATTGGTTATAGAAATTTTTTTTTTCCTTAATTAAAATTAATATAGAATTTGTAGCTTGTATCTTATTTGCATTATACAAGTAATTTTAATTTATTAATCAAATAAAATCAATTCTTCTCCATTTACTTTTAAAATATCATATTCAAACATAAATTAATTTTCATAGAATCAATTTTACCAAAATTTTAAAAACCATGACAACCGTAACTCTTCATAGTTCATACAAGTATAACTAGCAAAGGAGAACAAAAATAATAATAAAATTATAGTATTACTTTCAAAATGTTTTAATATAAAATATAAATTAATGCATGGCTATTTTATTAGTTTTTTAAAAGGATTATTATTCTAGTTAAAGATTAAATAAAAAGTAAGAAAAAATTGGTAAAAAGACATGATTTTGATCCGTAGAAGATAAAATGAAATAAAACATAACTTATTAACGACACTTCAACAAAATAGAGTGATTTTGAAAGAAATAATAGATATTTTAAAGAGTTAGTAAAAATCATGTTAAATGAAACTAATCTTTCAAAATACTTTGGACAAATGTAGTAAGCACTGTTTGTTATGTCCTACATAAAGTTTTTATAAGACTAATTTTAAAGAAAATTCCTTATGAACTCTTTAGGAATAAGAAATACAATATTTTTCATTTGAAAGTATTTGGATGCAAATGTTTTGTTTTGAATAACACTAAAGAATCTCTTAGTAAATTTGATGTTAAAGTTGATGAAGGTATCTTTTTATAATAAGAAAACTCTTGTTGTAGAAGAACTCATGCATGTTGTATTTGATGATTGTAACACCCTTTTTATCTTCCCAATTTATTTAATATTTGGTAATTCAGAAAAATAATTTCTTTTAATTGATTTAAAATGATACGATGAAAATTTAGAACTTATAACTAAGGGAGTTACATTTCTCCATTTAATGTCAATATTCCTTCTCGATACCAAACGAGTGTCATGTAGTAAACAATCTATAATAGAAAGAACAACTTAATATGGTCTTAAAATAACATTTAATTTTTACTTATACATATTTCGAACTTAATACAAAATGTGTCTTTCTTGTTTCTACTAATTATCAAAACATACAAGTAGCTTGTTAACTAGTAACTTCCTACTTAGAGCTTAATCTGAACATTTGGAGGGATCTTCTTTTTCTGACGATTCCTCCCTTCTTTCTTGATTGTTGACTTCATTTGGAACTGAGTCTGTAGATGGATTTGGATTTGGTTAATGTTGAGTACGTCTCGGGGTTGCAGGAATATCAGGTGGAACCCCATCGTACCTAGGCGACAATGTCTACATCAGAACGACAGGTAGGTCTATATGGAAAAATTGTCCATGAGGTATGACATTAAAGGATAAAAAGGAAAATCTCACATATTTAGTAAAGGTGTCGTCTTCAAATAAGGGGTCGTGGGTTCATCTCCCCTCTAGGGGTATGATTGTTAAGTGGAATAAGGGATTAAACTCTTCTGCCATCAGTATCTAAAAGTGGGGTTATAGGAGTAAGTCATTTATCCTCAATCGCACACGAGCAAAAACTAACCTAAAATAAATAATATCTATTACCGCATACTACTCTCCTTGCCACGTTGTGCCTACTAAAATATTCTACTAGCCGTACTTTAGGGCCCCTTGATGCATCCACATGTTTCTACCTCCAAGAGGACTTACACGATATGTAATATTTATCCAATATTTGCACTTCTTGGATGACGATCGAGAGTACATATCCTATCTAGTACATTTGATTAGGATACTCTCAACTAAATCGTGCAAATGTTTCACTTTGTCAGAAATGCCAAGCTGGTTATGTGAATCCCTCTAATCTTAGAGTCGTCACAACTTGGCACTTGATATTACTCCCAAGGACTCACAAAGAGCCTACGAACATTCCTCAAACACCTACTATAGTCAACTCGTGCAATACTCCAATCTCAATTCTCACACTTGTAATTTTACTATGTTCTCATCAACTACCTCCTCCTCCTTTGCGACTGATTCTTCATTTCTCAAGTACTGTTATGATGCAAAATACTCTAATGATCATTATTCTTTTCATTTCACGATATCTCAAGTTTGTCGTACAATTTCTGATCAGATCAGACTCTTGCCTTTCTTTAAGGTTCTAGAGTCCTGATAAGACTTAACACTCGAAACGGGTTAGCAACCAAATCTTGGTATAATTCCCCAATTTACCCCTTCCTTTTAAAATTGTCCCTTAGAGATACCCAACCATGTTCTTTTGTTAGAGCATATCTCAAAATATAATTTTCTCTCTTCTAAAAATAGAGACGAATCATTTAGTCCTAAACAAATTTAATTCTCAATTTTTTGCTTCAATAATTAGGAATAATAGCAATAATTATGAAGGATCACAAGTTCAATGAAGAAAAATAATGAAATAGATAGAAAAATATAAAGTAAGGGTTTCGTTTATTTTCTAGTAATAACAGTTTCCCTAGTCCTTACATTGCCTAGTATTTAAGTTAAGGTTTATCAACTTAGTTTGATTTTTTAGAGTTAATTACTTCTAATTATTTATTTAATTATGTTTCTTCATTTAATTATTCTTGTTTATAGTAAAATTTGACCATTTTCTAATTTTTTAATCTTCCTTGCTCTTTTCCAACGCTTTCTCTCTTTCCTCTTTCTTTCCCTCTTCCATTTTTCTCTCCTTTTTCTTTCTCTTCTTTTCTTCTTCTTTCTCTCTCTCTTTATCTCTTTATCTCTCCCTATTTCTCTCTCTCTTCCTCTCTTTGTCTCTTTCTCTCTTTGTTTCTGTCTCCTTCCTTTCTTTTTGATTCAAGAAATCGTTCAAAATTATTATTTCTCCCCCCTCTTGAAATCACAATTCTATACCCTTTCCTACAACCTTATTTCAACAAATTCCATTAAGTTTTCAATTGCGTGCCATCAGACATTTTCCAATTGACATTCAAACATACCCAAACACAAAATTCACATCAAAAGTTTGAATAACATAATCAAAATTAAATTTCGATCATGAAACATTTTGAATAACAGAATTCTAGCACCACGAATTGGTCATGGTTACTAGTAATTAAATTTGCTAGAATTTAACAACGCAAATTCGAACATCAGGGGAAGAATTTTAGCATGAAATAATTTAGCCAAACAAGCCAAAAATCGGCAAGTTCTAATAACTTCGACGAGGTGAAATGTTGCAGTAGTCGAGCTTCTTCCCATTGCAGCTTCAAATTCCCTTTTTTTTTTAAAATATTAAAATTGCGTTTGTGATGGAGGTTTCTAAAATCATAGAAGAGGGAACACACGTTGAGGGAAATGGTGTTTAAATAGGAGGGAGGAATATTCTTTCTTTATTTTACATGCTTTTCTACCAATATTACTCATCTATTTATTAATTACTAACTTAAATACATACGTATACTTAATTTCATTAAAATCTTTATATTTAAAATTTTATTCTTATGCATACATTTATCTACTAATCATCTTAAACAAAAAATCTTCTTAAATTCTTAAAATTTAAACTATTATTGGTTTCGAATTAATTAGTTAATAACTATTTATTACATAAATAATCTCTACGCTTCATTATTAATTATCTAAAAATATTTTAATATAACTAACTCTCTCTCAACATCAACATTAACACTAATAAAATATAGATATTATTAAAGAATAATTCTCTTTACTAAAATTTTCTAATATCTATGTTTATTATTTGTTATTTTTCTTGTTTTTAATTACTAATATTTCAATTATTTTATTTTGTTTAAATTTTTATTTTATCAATACATTACAATGATACTAACCCTCTTGTAAAGGGAAGAATTTTAAATGATGATGAAGATACCAATATTGTACAAGAAACTCCTTCTAAAATTGAAGAAACAAATAAAGAGGATCACATGGAATAAATACAAACTCCAACAAAAGAATTGCCTAAGGAATGGAGAATGCCAAAGAATTTATCTCTTGATAATAAAACTGGTTACATTCAAAAGGAAGTAACAACTAGAAGATCAATGAATTTACTTTGTGAACATATGTCATTTGTATCACAAATTAAACCTAAAACAATTGAAGAGGCATTGAAAGATGAATTACGAATCATGACAACACATAAGGAGTTAAGCTAATTTAGAAGAAATAATGTGTGGGAGTTGGTACCTAAAACACATTATATAAACATTATTGGCACCAAGTGGGTATTCAGAAATAAAATGGATGAATATGAGATAATCACTAGAAACAAAGCTTGATTAATTGCTAAAGGATACAATTAGCAAGAAGGAATAGATTTTGCCAAAACATATGCACCAATGGTTAGACTTGGAGCAATTTGACTATTACTTGCCTATGTTTGTAACATGGACTTCAAGTTGTTCCAAATAGATGTGAAAAGTTCATTCCTTAATGGACTTATATAAGAAGTCTACGTTTCATAACCGCTTGGCTTCACTGATCATATATAACAAAACCATGTCTACAAACTTAAAAAGGTTATTTATGGTCTTAAGCAAGCTCCAAGGCAGTGATATGAAAGATTAAGTAACTTTTTATTATTTTATCAAAGGTTTAAGAAAGGTAAAGTTGATGAAACTCTTTTCATTAAGAAAACTTTTCATGATATATTATTAGTTCAAGTCTATGTAGATGATATTATCTTTGGTTCTACTAACAATACACTTTGTGAAGAATTTGTAAAGAGGATGCAGGGAAAATTTGAAATGTCCATGATGGGAGAACTAAATTTATTCCTTGGTCTTCAAGTGAAACAAATGAAGCATGACATTTTTCTTCACCAAACCAAATACTACAAAGAACTGCTAAAGAAATTTGACATGGAAAAATGCAAAGAATATGCTACACCAATGACAACAAATTGTTACTTGGATTCTAATAAAATAGGTCATTTTGATAAAATTAAGTATAGAGGTACAATAGGTTCCTTATTATATCTTAATGCTAGTAAACCATATATGATGTTAGTGCATGTCTATGTGCAAGATATCAAACATGTCCAAAAGAATCACCCTATTATGATGTTAAAAGGATATTAAAATATCTAAAAGGAACTTCAAACATAGGTTTCTAGCATCCTAAAGGTGTTGAAGCCAATCTTATTGGCTATTCAAACTCTTTTGCAGGATGCAAGTTAGATAGAAAGAGCACTAGTGGAACTTGTCATTTGTTTGCCAATGGCCTTATGTCTTGGTACAATAAAAAGCAAATCTGTATAGCCTTGTCTATAACATAGGCTAAGTATATAACTAACTACTAAAAGTTGTTGTGCACAATCATTGTGACTCAGAAAAATAATTCTCAAATTTTGGACTAAATCTAGACCATATTCCATTAAGATGTGATAATACCAAAATCTGACTAAGAATCTCCTTCAATACTCAAGAACAAGACACTTAGAAATAAGACATCATTTTGTAAGGGATCATATACAATATAGTGATTGTGAGATTGAGTTTGTTAATACAAATTCTCAACTAGCTGATATTCTCACAAAATCTTTGGCTAAAGATATGTTTTATTATACAAGAAATGAACTTGGTATATTAAGAGAACCTAGCCTCAACTAAAGCCAATTATTGAGTGATAATTGATGTTTCTTATATTGAGTGTAAATTGATTTAAAGGACACATTGTCTTACAAAAATCACAAATGTTGCATAATGTAATCGATTACACTATGGGTTAATCGATTACATAAGAATTTTTCACTGAAAACTAAATTTTGAAACTCTATTTTAATCAATTACACTATGTTTTCTGTGAATCAACATAGTTTTGCATGCCTACTTTAATCAATTACATGTAGCAATAATTGATTACCATATGTATTTTATGATAATTGAAACTTTCTACATGCTTGCTATAATTGATTACACTGTGTATTGTATAAAACTACAAAAAGTTATGTCTTACACAAACTTGTAATGGATTACACAATGTCTGTTTAGAAAAGAAATATTCCAAACTCTTTTTTTTAACCGATTACATCAAAAGTTAATGAATTACACTTATTGTAATGCATGTTCTGAAAATATTTTTTTAATTGATTATATCGATGTTTAATCGATTACACAAATTTTGGAAAACTTAAGACATTTCTGAAATTACATAAAGAACATTTTAATCGATTATAAAATACATAATTGATTACAATAATAAACTTCACTCTTTCTATTTTAATAATTACACATTGATTTAATTGATTACACAATGTTAAATAGCTTAAAACACTTGTCTTCTAGGAAAAACATAATCGATTACATTGCGTTTGAACATTTAAAACTCTTCGAATTTTAGATTTCAAAATGTTCAAACTCACTTTCCTTAAGGATAAGAACACTTACTCATCCTTACTCTAACCCTAAACATTTTACTCCTTCTCAAAATACTTTTTGATTTTCTCCAATCCCTAACTCCAAATCTCTCAAATGGCTAACCAAAGATCCAAACAAAAAAAAAAACAATTGCACAAAAGGTTTCACTTCCTATCCCTAAACTAAAATTGAAGACTAGCACTAGTAAAGGGAAAAGATTGATGTCTCATCCAAGGTCACTGTCTCTTAAACCATACCAAAATCCATGGTTTAGTGAAGAGCATAGAGAAGACTCCTATTTTGAGACATATGCAAATAAGGACCTAATCGCTCCTAAGGTTTTTAACCTTGCTTGGTTGAAGGAGCAGTAGTTCCAGTTTCTAAACATTATGGAAGCACAAAGGCTGGCAAAATTTGTGCAATTGGAAGGCACTTTCTACCCAAACCTGGTAAAAGTTTTATACACTTGTGTTTACATATATTAAAATGGGGTTTTGTGTTCAGATGTAAAAGGGATTCATATTGTCATAGATGAAAGGGCTTTTATATCTATAGGATGGATTAGGTTTTGAGGCATTAGGCCTAACCCACAAGGATTAGTCAATAAGAATGTTAAGTATGACAAATTTCTCACTTATAAAAGCTTTATGAGAAATCCAAAAGAGAAAAATAAGAAGAAGAAAAAAGAACCTGTGGTACATGAGCATTGATAATAGAGAATTGCCTATTACATTATGTAGTTGTGTAGCTAGGGGGAGTAACCATGCACAAATGACTTGATGATGATGATTTTATTGACAAGAAATATCCAAGTAGACAAGATATTTGTCATTTTTTAGACAATCATTAAGACTAAGAGCTTGGTGGATTATAAATGCACATATGCAATGTTTATATCAAGAGTGTTAAACTACTACAAGGCTGACACCTTTAGAGAGCTATTGGATTTCACCAGAGATGCTCATGAAGTGAAAACATAAGTACTAAAGAAAATGTGTTTAGTTGAAACTCCTTATGAATGGAAATCCAGAAAGGATGGTGAACCTGAAGGACTAGGTAAACTTGAAGGACCAAGCGAACGTCAACAAGTTTTAAAGGATGTTCTAGCAAAAGAACAAGAAGAGAAATTGCTCTCACCCTTTGAAAGGATGATGCTATCTAAGATGGATGAGATGATGCACATCCAAAGGAAAGACTACAAGGAGCTAAAGAAATGTTTTAAAAACATGTATGAAAGACTAGATGCGATAAACATCCCTTATATGAATGATGCAGATGAAGATTGATGTGTCTCTATTTTCTAATTTTTCATGTTTTGTATTTGTGTTTCTTTTTTGTAATTGTTCTTATATGTTCTAAAATTATCAATCCTAATGTAATTTGAATAATTAAGGTTTTGCTTGATAAATACATCAATTTCTATTTCTACATTTCAATTTCTAATCAATATAATTTAGATTTTGTTTTCTCTCTTTTCTCAATTTTTTTTAACCTTGTAATACCAAAATGAGGAGAATTATTTTTGATTGAAATAAGAGGGAAATTGAGAAAATTAAAAAATTTGGAGAATTAGTCTAATTTTATCAAAATGAAAAATCTAATTGAAATCAAATGTTTGATTGAATTTTGAATATTAATCTATGTAAGATACATGGTTGACTAATAATCTAATTTCATATGTGTAATAAAGTCATTTTAGAATGGTCAATTCATGTTTATTAACAAAGCTTGCAAACTTATTCTATTTTTCAAAGTGTAATAGGAACAACACACAACATCAATATCAATGTTGATGGTCATTCAAAGTTTAAAAGAAAGGTTGATCAAGTTTGACACTCTAAAACCAAAAAGGGGGAGATTATTTCATATATATACTTCAAGACTTAGATTTTGGTTTAATTATATCATGCTAAATATGTAAATATGTGACATTGTATTGATTGCTTAGAAAATTAAACATATGTGTGCATTTAGCTTTTGAATATTTCAAAATTTTCTTAGAAGGATTTATGATACATTTTTTTTAACTATTTTAATCAATTGTGTATGCAATCAATTAGAAGAGTTAGAAGAACCTGAAATCAATAATTCAAGCAAATGTAATTGATTACATGTTGCTCAAAAAAGTATTTCATATTGCATTAATGTAATATATTACTCAAGTATAATAATTGATTATATGTTCAATCTTGTTAATTTTTGTGAAAATAATTATTGAGTTAGTCAATTGCAGAATTCATAATTTTTAACTAAATCATGCAATCTGGTATGTAATTTGTTAAATCAATTTTATCTCAAAAAAAAATCTTCTATAAAATATAACTTTCTTTCACGTTTGAAAAATAACTCAATTCAATTCAAACCAAGTTTACAAATTTAGATATTATCAGTTTGTTTGTCAAGAAAGAGATTAGTTCAAGAAATGGTTGAAAATGCAATATAGTTTTATTCAAGAATGTCAAAGAATCAAGAATTGTTCTAAAGTGTTATAAAAACATTATCATTTGGATTTATCTGCACAAAGGTGTATTCTAAATCCAAATTTTCAATTCTTAAGTTTGTGTTAATCTTAGAAAGGTTCTAAGATTGTGAAAAGAAGTGGAATACTTGTAAGAATTTCTTAAGGATTCAAGAAAGGATTTTATAGAATCTTTGTGTGTGCATAATATTTATATTCACAATTCTATAGTGCAAGAAGAGTTTGACTAAGGTTGTCAAATTAACACTAGATGTATACCTGTATTTTGGTTGAACCATTATAAATCACTATGTTAATCTCTCTATCTTTCTTTATCTTTTCTTGGTTCATCAATTTAAAGATTTGATAATCTGATTTTAGTTGTTTTGTATAAAGAGATTTCAAAACTTGTGATAGAAAAGTTTTTTGTTATATAATTGTAAAATCGTTGATTAATTTTTAAAAAGGAGATAAATTTATTCACTCTCCTTCTAGATTTCTTTGTCAAATTCTACATCCCTATTTATAAAAGATGGATGGTTCTAGAATTTTTAAGGATTAAAATAAGAGCCTAAAATAGGTGACAATGGTGACCAATTGGGATAAGGTAACTTGTCTTACCAAACTTAAGTTAGGTTGCATAATAACCCTTGAATATGTAAGTGGTGAAAGGACCTTCCTTCCATGCATGGCTTGAAGCCATCAAGTTGTCTAACTTTTAAAACATTTCTCTTTTGGTGCACACACATACACACACCACACATTTTTTTTTCTTGCTCTAGATTGAGTTTGAGTCAGTTTTAGGTGGGGTTCAATAGGGAGTAAAAGCCTAAAAGTTAGTAAAAAAAGAAAGGTCTACCATGTTGGGTTGTAAAAACACATGCACAACCCAATTTGTTATTATTTGTAACTAAAAATTACTAACAATAGTCCATATTAATGGCAGCCCATTATTTTTAGTCACACCCTCGTAACTGTTATTCACGCTCCTTTTTTGTGTAATTCTATTTTTCAAGCCCAGTCTAACCATCATATTTGTTATTCTTAGTCTAATAACCACACAACATGTCTTGTGCTTCAAATCATGATCAAAACATACTCAAATAAATAAATCAACTCACATAAATAAATTAATAAATTCAAACAATATATTAATTATCTACATAAGTCAAGATAATTATAATTATGCAACATAACCATCATTAAAAAAAATTTAAAACTACGAATCAAAAGATTATAATATACATGAAATTAATTGTAAGTTCTTGCACATTAAATTCTTTCATACCAAATAACTTTATAAATTATTACTATTTCGATTACATCACCTAAATAATCAAATCCTTTAAAAAGTGTCACACATATATAAATTCTTATAAGATGAAAATTGAGCTATTACAAAAAACACTTTTTGCAACTTAGTGTGCTAATCTTTCTTTAAGCTCTTGTTTTTGTCCACATTCTCTTTCTCTCTATTTGCATATCTTATATTACATTATTTATTGTTTAGTTTCAATTCCCTTCATGGTTCTTTATTATTATTTTTTAAATTTGTCCTAAGTTCCACGATAAGTATATCATATAATTTAATTTAATAAATTAAAATAATCCTTCTAGTTTTGAGAAGGTCATAATTATAAGGTAAAACAAGACTTTTAAACCTTGAAACAAATAACTAACAACAAAATGAATGGATTTTAAGCAATATAGCCTACATAATGGTGTTTTCTTGGGTTTAACAATGAATTGAACTATCGATGCCTTTTGCTTAAAAATGAGTTAAGTTTTTGCTTTTGATAACATTAGTATTTAGGGTTGATTTTAAACCTTAATATTACTTTTCATACATTAACTATTATATTAGTTAATTGCCTTTTATAATATTTTTTTTATCCTTCAAACTTTTTTTTCTTACTTTTATATATTCATTTTGTAGGAAAGCTTATATAATATAATTTAAACTTGCAGATTTCTTGTGTATGAATTTTTCTTTCATGTTTCATTCAATTTTTCATATTAGTTTTGTGATTTTCTTACAATTTTTTTTTTTGCAAAATGTGATATGTTTTTGATAAAATATTATTATTTCCTTAAATTTGTTAAAAAAATGCATAGAAAAATTTAATATTTTATTATGTGTTCTCGTAATTATTGACAAAATAAGGTTTTAGTTTAGTTCATGAAATCACCCAAAATACTCTTAAATAAGTCTAGTAGTACAAAAGGAATTATGTTAAGAGCTTTTAGTGTTTCGATTTTCTTTTCCTATTATTTTTTTAATACCTTGTAATCTTTAATTGCTATTGTTAACTTATAAATAGTTCTAACAATCCTTTCAATCTTTGAATAAAAATATAGTTTCATTGAATCTATAATGTCTTGAATAAATAAAGATTAAATAGAATAAAATAATTATAATATTATTGATTGAAATAAGAAAAATAACATTAAAGCAAGTAAATAATAAAAAATTAATATTATGATAGTAATTATAATTAGTTTTATTTTTGAATGAT